>JARHVA010002014.1:1925000-2020000 GCA_037957365.1 Torreya grandis
AATGCCAGCCTAGAGAAGGATCTTATAGCTATGGTGTATGAGATAGCCAAATTAGCATGTAGAGTATACAATTAAGATGTAGAGCTGGTAGACAAATATAGGTAGACTAAAACTTTATCTATAAATATCACTTGTTTGACCTGACATTTTAGCTACCAAGAATTAAGAGGTGTAAAGCATGCAACTTGAGAAAGATAATGCTTAGTACTTATTGGGCCAATAGGGCTGGGAAAAGTGACTGCACATGGGCAATGAGGGTAGTTAGGGAAGATCAATAGTATAATACTTTATATGATCAAGTTATATATATATATATATATATATATATATATATATATATATATATATATATATATATATATATATATATATATATATATATATATATATATATATACATACATATATAAGATAAATAAAAGCTACTTATTTTGAGATTCATCAAATGGGGGGATATTTTTCATAGACCAAGATACTTACTAGATTTTAACAAGGTCCTCCAATGAGAGATCCACCTATAGTGGGGAGAGTGAGTAATTAGGCTATAATGTGATTTTAACATTGTATATATTATTTTTGATGTACAAGTTGACATGATTCATTTGTACATATATTCCTTTGATGTACATATGGACATTATATATATGTATATATGTATGTACATATAGACATTTTATTCAGATACTTTGGCACTAGTCTCATGGGTACTTATAATTTATGTGATGATTATGGATTTTCATGTAGTTTATTTATTGATCATGTGTTCTATTAACTTTGGATGTGATTGATTTTATGGATGTATTATGGTTTGATGATTATGGATAAATATACGTGATTATGATTCTCAATGTTTTGAATATGATAAATGTATTTGATTTGTGATTATGATGTTAACACACTTAACCCTAATGATGTTTGATGATGTGAATAGATAGGAATGATAGATCATGATGATGTAGAAAGATAGATTTTAAAAAAAGAGATATCAATTTTTTAGTGCATCCCCACATACACTTTTCAACTTGATTTTTGTTTTTTCATTTAATATGATGCACCACGATTATATAAAACAATGATGACATTTTGATAGTTTACTTAGAGACTAACTCAAGTATAAGTGTGTGATAGAACACATCATGATATGAAAGGCCACGATGATATTACTGGCACATATAGCCTGAGTCAAGGCTCAACATTAAAAATAAAAACACAAGAAAATAAGCAAAAAAACATACACAAACCTTAACTACAATGACTTTTTGAGAAATTAGAAGCCAAAATAGAAAAAAAGTGGGATGTGGGAATATGGTCAAGTTAAAATTAAAAAACCTAATGTAAATGAGTTTTGCCTAAATAATTTTTGCAGATATTAGGATGATGTAGTTATCCCATTATGGAAGATTATATGGATGATGTTAGTAAATGATGATAAATATATGAAAGAAATCCACTAAAAATGGCATGTGTGAGGGAATGAGATGGAGAATGATGTGTTCCACTGAAACAACAATGATTTCATATAGAATGATTCAATTATGGAAGTCTAAATTTTAATAAGATCATTAACATGAAACATATTTTGTGGCTTTTTATCTATTTTTGGTATTTATATATTTTCTAATTTTTAGGGATTTTTTGATGTTTATTTATTTTTGTGATTTTATGATGTTTTAGATTTTTGGAATAAGTTTATATAAAGGGGTTTTAAAGATGCATGTGTAAGGGATACTAGTAAATGATAATATTAATCTATTAGGGGATGTGGAAAGTGATGTGAGATGTGAATGATAAACAAATATATGTGTCTAAAGGAATATATTCAAGGATTTCAAGTCAAGGAATCTATTCCTATAGTATTCTATTGTTTTGTTACAAATATTTTTTCACACTATGACCATGTCAACCATGTTGTAAACTATAGTACCTTTAATTTAACACTAAATTAAAAATGGGAAAGGGATTTTGGATAATGATATGTATTACATAATACATGGGTGGAAGGATTTGGATCTACCCTTAAGCATAGGGGTAATCATAGACACTGTTTTGATACTCAAGCGTAAAAATGCCTGAGAAGCATGAAAATCATGAGCTCGTATAACACTTTCCCATATTATGTATCTAATTTTTAGGAACATGATTTGTACTTAAATATTATGATGTATGTGCCTAGTTAATTAGGCTCAAATTTACCTTTCTTTTCTTAGTTCACATTGGTTTTTCTCTTATTTTATTTAAGAATAAGCTCACCAAATTATCTAGGTTTTATAAAATTTTCATAATGATGACATAACCTATTATGATATGCTTTGAATTATGTTGGAATAAAAATGACTGATATGGGGGTGAATCAATCTTTAAAAAAATTCTTATCAATTTCATATTAACATCCATGATCCATTCAACCAAGCATGTAGATATAGCAAGCATAAACACCAATCCACATAAGTATGAAACAAAAGAACACATCAAATATGTGCAAAAACCAAAAGGGGAATAAAACCCACTGATATATTAAAATTTAATATATTCATATAATATAAAAACCAAATTTAGTGAAGCACCAACTCCATATATAACATCAATCCCAACTAGCCAAACACCAACTTGACTAGGCTTTAACAAGCACCTACTTTCAAGGAGGAACTAGCCCCCCATATGACTCATCACCAAATAAAACACATAATTTATTTGATTAAATTTATTACAAATTATTTCTCAACCAACTGATGATGACCACATCTTTAGCACTTCACACTTTTATCCCTCTCAAGTTGCCTTCTAGGTCTCTTCATTCAATTAGGTCTCTTCAAGACTGATTAGGTCATATGACCTTGATAATCATACATAGAACCTATGATAAATATTAATCACATATCCCACATAATTATCTAATGGTATAAAATACCTCCTTATACTCTAAAATATTTTATTTTATTCACTTTCACTCTACTCACATAAATAGGCCTAAAACTACCTTGTATTTATACAAGCCTCGTGTTCATATCTTTCTTTGTTGGAAAAACACATTTAAAATATTAGTTAGGCCATGTAATATATATTATTAAATCTCATAAAAATGAAACAAATTTTATTTTAGTCCCTTTAGGTTTGACATACCTCAATTAGGCCTCATTTCATCTTAAGGTCTCATGGAGACCTAATTCCATTAGATCTACTTTAGGAAATGTTACACTGTCTTCTTTAAAACACATTAAAACACCTAAAAAGGTAGTAAAATATCATATGTAACTAAAATATACCCTTAATAATATTATCTTATGTCCATGACATCTTTTAGCTCTAATCACCACTTGAAGCATGCCATTAATATGATTCATAATTAGCCCTGTGTATACCCAAAAAGTATGTCTCGAACTAATAAAGATAAAACAAAAATTAGATTAAAAAAATTTAAATTTATAACATATTAAAAAAACTCATGAACTCATGGTCATCACAAAATTAATTATATACTTCAACTCAGGGTATACATGCTCAAACTCTTCTCTGTAAAATGTTCACTTTGAACTGCCAACTAGACTCAAAACACAGTCATGGAAACTTGATCTTATGAAAGAACACACCCAAAGAATTAAAATACATTAAAATTATCATAAAAAATACTAAAAACAACCTCCAATACAAATTTCATAATATCTAATGGCAATTATTGGTCTTGTAAATCAATTTGTTGACCTTCTCTCTCATAGACCTCACTCAGCCAATCAAGCCATTTTGGCTTCAACATTTTCAATACTTTCAATAAATAAAAAACATTATAAAAATAATGGATAAGACATAAAATTAAAAAATATAAACACCAAGTACATTATATGCTTCAAATCAGGGCATAGAGTCTCAAACTCATCACTATAACTTGCTTGCCCAAAACTACCAGTTTACCTTAAAACACAATCATGGTGACAATAACCTTAAATCACATATATGACAATTTAAAAAGAATCTTGATGTATTTATATGGTTTTATGAGATAATTATACCATTATTAGATGTAAATATAACATGGTTAAATGGTAATATTGGTCTTGTAGACCAATCTCATGACCTCATTGTACATAGACCTCACTGAGCTAGACAAGTCAACTTTATGAGAATTTTTTTTATATATATAATGATATCCAAAATTAAAATGTCTTAAATTTTTTTTAAAAAAATTATCCATGCACTTTTATTCATCCCTATTCCATGATAACACATCCCTGATCATCTTCTCATTGTTGTCTGGGTTTCTTACTATTTCCATATTTACACATGCTAATAACTATCCAAATTGGATGATTTGTTTATCACACTTCAGGGATATAAAATTTCAATAAAACTTCATGGACATAAAATAAAAGTCTTAAGCTTCATCCTCCATCCATTTAGTGACTTTGACTTGGTCAACTATAACTACTATAACAAATCTTTGAGAAATAAGGCCTTTCCTACAAGGTCCACTCACTCACATATGAAAATGCCTAGGAGAGTTTAATACAACCTAAAATAAATAAAATATCCATACTAATATATACTCATCTCTTTGGAAAAAATTATTTCATATCAAATCACTATTAGGGTTTTAAGAGGGTTTAAACCTATTTCCACTCTTAAGAATCATTCATAAAGCTTAACCAATCATTCCAAAAACTAATGCCTATCAATTTGAGATAGGTTCCTTCCCAATCTACCATTAATATCTTATGTTCCCATGTATAGGTTACACATGATAATTAACACTTAAAAGTCCTTCTCAAGTTTGTATGCTTCATTTTATGTACTTGAAAGACCTCAAAACCACTTTTCATACATTTTATTACAAACCATGACCTAAAACTTTATGAACATACTTTAAACTACATACCTCACCTCTTAAAATTATTACATGATCTCAATAACCTTTAAATCTATTCATGGCCTCTCATTAGGTCACATTCTCTCTCTTTGTTTGCTTAGACCTTGACTTTCAAATCATATTAGGCTTTGAAACTAGCCTTTATGCATATTTCAATGTGCTCTCTACCTCACTCACAAATTAAATAAATGTATCTAAGTCTCAAACACTACTTACATCCTTCATAGGCCTTGAAAATAGACCATGATACCTCATTAGGCTAGGAAGGGTCTAGAAATGGTCTAGTTATAGATTAGATATATAGGTCCTACCCATATAGGCTCACCTTAAGACTCTTATGAGTGTTATAATGCTTTAGATACATGATAAATTAGAATTACATAACCACTCATGCCTATGTTCACTCATTTCACCAAGTTGTCATACTCATACCTTCTCATAGGGTCTTTTCATGATATGACTAGTGTCATGACTAGGATTCTTAGGTACTTGAAACATGACATATATATTTGAAATAATTTTAAAAGTATCTACACTCCACTTACATGATCATACAATGTCAAAAAACCTATCAAAATGTTGTGCTTACTTAATTCACCAAACTTCACTAAGCACACCTTCTCACAGGGTCTAGACAAGGCTTCTCAAAACACTTTGTACTCAAGAATTACTACTCAAGCATGTGTAGCTCAATGATATCAAAAAATAGAATTCATAAGACAAAAATATCACACTACTACAACAATCTCTTTCTAATTAGCATGCTCTCAAGACCTCATTATACCTAGAGCCTCTTTGTGACAACATCAAGCTAACATGAACCATGATATTGACTTTGACATCAACCAATAGAAGAATCATTAGGTTGCCTTCAAATTCTCTATTGCCTTCAAATATCTTCCTTGTAAAATCAAACACACAAGATCATATATAATATAACACTCACTATTCATATTCACCAAATTCACCTTAACATAAATTACATCAACCTTGATTTCAATGACAAAACTTCTCAACAAATTCCCCTTTTGTCATTGATGGAAAAACATTCTTCAATATGATCACTCTCATCTCCCCCAATCTAGTCAATCTTATTTATTAAAAGTTCTCCCCATTTTAAATTAATGATAAAGGGTTTGTTGTTAGTATAGATATTAAGGGGAGGGAGGGGTGAATTATTTTCATTAAAACAATCCTTTAATTTCACTCATCATCCATAAAGCATTCATTGACATACATACATTAACCAATGTATAAACAAGCATATATGAAAGTAAATAACATAAGAACATAGGAGATATATGGAAAACCCTCTTTGGGAATAAAATCCATTGAAACATAGTTTGGACTACAGTCATATAATAAATTAATCAAGATTTACTGAGGCACCAACCCCACAAGGAGCACCAACCCCTCACTAGTCAAGCACCAACTCAACTAGTCCTTTAGCAAGCACCAACTTGCAAGGAGTCACCAACTTGTAAGGAGGCACCAACCCCTTAGGTAACTCAACAAAAAATTAGCTACCTTGAACCTTTAATAACCTTATAATACCTATTTCTCACTTAATTTAATATGACCACCTTATTTTTCTCTTCTTACTCTTTTATCTCTCTCGAATAACCTATTAGGCCTTCTCACTCAATTAGCCCTTTCTTTGGTAGAATTAGGTCATATGACCTTGATCATCACCTATATAAACATTTTTATATATTCATAACATATTATCCATACCTATATTATCATCTCCAATCCCTATACATGGTTCCAAAATCTCTATATCATTCATTTATATCCTCAATATTCTAACTAGTTAAATTAGGCCTATTAGACCTTCTCTTTATACTTGACTCTTACTCTCACCCATATTGGTAAGAAAATACCCTATCCATATTTTTATAACCCTTTTAATAAATCAAAAAATATTTTTTATAAGTGAAACACCCACTACATATGTCAAAAACCACCAATAAGGACCAGAACCACCATTAAGCCTAATAGAGATTTAATGCAATTAGGCCTTCTCAAAGCACGTGTTTCACCTTGACCACCTTGAAACACTATGAAATTAAAAAAATTAATAAAAATAATTAAAAAATTATTAAATTATACCCATTATAATCTCAAATTAGGTCCCCAACACCATTTGTATCATTTGACTCCTTGAACCACACAATTAGGTCTACTTGTAATTAGGCCTTCTCACTACCAAAAAATCTATCTTGAATATCTCAAGAATACACTTAACTTTAACATAAAAATATATAAATAAATTATATTAATATGATATAAATTACCTTATGTTAAACACCAAGTCCATTAAATTTCACCATATATGTCAAAAGACCTCAGACTGATCATTTTCATATGCTCACTCAAAACTTCACACAGGATCCAAAAACCCAGTCAAGAGTCTTTGACTTTTCACACTTTCATAGGAGTTTAAAATGAATATAAATATATAAAAAATAACCTATGATACCTATAAAAAAACTTAATGTGCATTTTATTATTCAAATCTTTGCAAAAAGACTAAGGAACACCATTCTCATTCACACATAAAAAATTGTCTGTAGCTCCAAAAACATAGTCATGAAAACTAAGACTTAGAACATCTATGTGAAAACTTTTATGAAATTAAAATAGGTTTATATGACCCATAATAATACTTAATATATATATATATATATATATATATATATATATATATATATATATATATATATATATATATATATATATATATATATATTACAAGGTTCAATATCAATATTTCTCTTATAGACCAATCTCATGTCTTCACCATACATAGACCTCACTATGTTAGACAGGTCACTTTGAGAACTACTTTTTGATTGTATATGATCATCACAAAATATTATATTCAATTTTAAAATATTTTATAGGTATTTAAAAATTACCCCATGTATTTTTACCCATCCCTAATCCACTAAAATCCATCCCTAATCTCATTCTCACTTTTGCCAAGTTTTCTCATTATCTTCCTCATTAGGCCTTTTTAGTGATAAGCCAATTTTCATGATTGGTTTAACATATTTTAGGTATAAAACCTAATAATAAACCATAATTATCATAAAATATATTTTTAAATATTCAACCTATAATAAATTTCATGCTTTGACCTAGTCAACCTTGCCTACTACATCAAAAATTTGAGAAATAAGGGGTTTCCTATAGCTTCCATTCACTCTTATAACAAAAAAATTCTACATATAAAAACTTGGGAGTGTCCTATACAAGATCCAATAATAAAACTAGGCAATCAAATCCATTTTGATCCATTTCCAATAAGATATTTCCTATCAGGTTACTATTAGGGTTTTAGAGGGGGTTTAGACTATCTTACATTCTTAATAATCAATCATAAATCTTAGTCCCTTAACCCCAAAACCAATGTCAAGAGATTTAATATAGGAACCTTCCATAACTACCATGAACTACTTGGATCTTCATGAAAAATTTTCACATGGCAACGAGCATAATAAAATACTTCTTAAGTCTACAACACCTCATTTTGTACACATAGAAAACATCAACATCAAATTTCATGCTTTCTCCTTCAATATTTGACCTAAAAATTGGTAAAAAAAACTTATTACACCTAATATAATTCTCTTATGATCTTTGACACCTAGGGAACTAAAATTGACCCCTCACTAGTCCACATTAGGTCTCTTTACTCATTAGGCCTAACCCTATAAGTCATACGTAGACCTTGAAAACACCTTGAAACCTCTTGTACTAAAACCTCATAGTCATGTCAAACAACTTAATACCATGCTCATCCACTACCAATATTTTTCTTACAATTCCCATACTAATCACCTCATCATGATACTAAGCTTTTACCTTCTCACTAGGTCTCTTCATACAAGGACTAAGCCCTAAAATTGACATTGGAACTCTTTTGAAGACATATTTACCTATTTCTCATGCTTACATAACTTTATAAACTATTATTATTCATGTAATATCAAAATTACCCAAACTTTACTATGATTTATGCATACACCTTCTCATAGGGATAAATTAGCTTTTAAAGACACCTAATACTCAATAGTATGATTACCTTGTATCTTGATCTTGAAACATGTCATCAACCTTTAAAAATTTATTAGGTTGCCTTAAAATTATCTCTTAATAAAGAGATAATAAGTTGCCTTCAAATTCTCTCTTGTCATAAGACTCCTTATCATGTACCACTTCACCATGCATGACATCAACTTGACATGGACATTAATGACCTCCATCTTGACAGTGAAATCAATGACAACATTAATGAAAAAAAAACAACAATAGGAACATACCTCAACAATCTCCCCCTTTGTCATTGATGGAAAAAACTCAAACACAGCTGATCATTCTCATCTCCCCAAGATGGATCTTCTTCAAACCAACCTTTCTTCCAAATTGGGACTTTCTCCAGAGTCCCCCTTTGACATTAATAACAAAGGGTCATCTTCATGGAAACTATATGATCCCTGGACCTATAACAACATACCTTTTCTCTCCAAAAAAACTCTTTATCTCTCTTTGATAAAAACTCAACACAGATTAGGTTCACATAGCTACTCTCAGGGCATGATTAGCTCCCCTTATCTCCATGAGATATTCATATACTATCATGATTGTGGCTTGGTTTGATCAATTCATCATACAAAATTTTTATGAACCATCTCTTGTGATCACACATCTAGTAGACTCTTGATTAAACCTTGGATCTAAATGTCAACAAAGAACACAAAGCTCCCCCTAAGACCAAACATCCTTCATTCTTATGCTCACTAAATGAGTGTCTCCATGAATCCTAATGGAGTCAAATCTACTCTAGGGTACTAGAACAATATAAACTCAAGAGATTCCCATATCTTCATGTCCTTACTAGATTGAAATTTCTTCATGATCCTTTTAGGCTTGAATTCTTCAATCTCCATTTGAGCACCATCATGACTTGGTCTATTTGATTTGAATTATTCATCCACAATATGAGTTGATAGGGAGAGTTCTTGACACTCATTTACATTTGAACTATGTTCCACCATGGTAAATAGTCCATTTATACTTGAAATTTGGTCATTATTCACCTTAGCTACCTTTGGTTTCCACTCACTATTTTATCTTCTTTCTTACATTCTAGGGTTCTCAACTTTCTTTTATTGGCCTCAAAATCCATGCTTATAGTAAGTTACAATATGACAAACCTTTTGAGAATTGAAACACACTATTCCTCTTGCTATAAATAGACCATGACCCATACCTCTTGACTGATGACTCTCCTCATAGTTCCATGCATATTCATTCTTATAGGGCCTTTTACAATGCATTACTCTATGACCAAATTGGTTACATGAACCACAATATCCATTAAAGTATTAACATACCTTAGAACATTAGGATACTTAATTGAATCATTATTCATTCTACCATCATCATCATTCATTGATTAACTATTGACCTTATTGATTACATTAGTGTTCTTATTTTGGTCTCCATTGAAACCAAGATCTTTTTTGTCATTAATAGTCTTTTGACTATTCAAGATGTTGTCTAGATCATTGGTGCTCTTTTAAAAATTTAAAAAGGACTTAACCTTACTTTATTCCTAATCCAACTAAGATCTCAAATAATACACTTAAGTTACATACCTTTTACATTCTTTTTCTTTAGCCTTTAGGCTTGTAGTCATAATCTCAATTTGAGTTTCAACCTATTTGACTATTTCCTCTTTTTCCTTGGAGTTGTTGCTTAGTTTAGCTTCAAATAAGTTTATTTTATCCTTATAGTATTTGATAAGAGACCTCATCACCTTATTCTTATTCTTTACCATCTTCAATTCTTCTAGAGTATTCATTAACTCAGCCTCAAAGTCCACCTCATCTTCTTATTCATCTGAATCACCAACATCACCTCCAATCCATATGGACTCTTCATGATTTGAACAAATTGCTACCTTAGACATGAAGATTACTCCATTGACATTAGGACTATCATCTTCATGGTCACTCTCAAAATCACTTCTATCACTCTCATCATATAAGTTGTAATGTTCCCATGTGTAAAAGATTTTTTGTTCTTAAAAAAAAATTCTTGTCATCATACCTTCTAAAGATTTTATTACTCTTATGAGACCTAAAATATTTTTATCATCATCATGATTTTTATCATAATTTTCTATATGATTATGAGGGAAATTGTTATAAAAGTGTCCAATTTCTCCAAAATTAAATCATTTAAAGGTCAGCTTACCCTTATATTTACCTAAACTAGTTTTTAAATTTCTTGCAACCATAGCTATCAAATCATCATCAATATCAAATTCATAATTATATTTGATTATATTAACTTGTGTCTTATTATCCTTTGACTTATTTAATGCCTTTAATGTAACTTCATTCTTTACAAGTCTTCCTTCACTTGTTCTCATCTCATAGGTTGTTAGGGTGCCATGAAGTCCATCCATCTCTAGATTGTATAGGTCTTGCATCTCTTGAACAACAAAAACTTTAGAATCAAACTTGGGAGTTAGAGATCTCAATACATTTTGAAAAATAGTAGACTCTTTAAATTATTCACCTAGGCCTCTTATGATGTTTACTGCTTCATCAACCCTCAACAAGTAGGCTACAATGGTCTCATCTTCATTCATCTTTAGGCTTTCAAACTATCTTCTATGGGTTTTAAACTTATCTAAATTGAGCTTGGAGTGTCCATCATGTATAGTATTAAACTTGTCCCACATTTCTTTAGCAAACATATAGTGCATTACCTTCATAAGTTTTGCCTCTGGTACGCCACACATAATACCATTCATAGCTTTTGAATTGTTGTCACTAGCTTTCTTGCATGTTGCATCTATAGGAGGAATAAGGGGGTGAAATATATCCATCCAAAACTCATTTCCAAAAATCATAACCTTGAGATATCAAATATGTCCTCATCTTGAAACTCCAAAAAGCATAATTGGATCCATTAAATAATAGAGCTTTGCTTGTATAAATACCATCTTATCTTACTTAGG
This sequence comes from Torreya grandis, assembly GCA_037957365.1. Taxonomy (NCBI): domain Eukaryota; kingdom Viridiplantae; phylum Streptophyta; class Pinopsida; order Cupressales; family Taxaceae; genus Torreya; species Torreya grandis. The sequence continues at coordinate 1,936,898 of JARHVA010002014.1, forward strand.
ATCTCCTTTAGGATATTATGACTCCTTAAAAGGACCTGATATGATAACAATTTTTTTAAGTATATATAATAATAGGTGGAGTGAATTAGTTTCTTTAAAACAATCCTTCAATTTCTTTCATTATCCATAAAGCATTCATTCACATACATACATTAACCAATGTATAAACAAGCATCTATGAAAGCAACCGATATAAGAATGTAAGAAATATGTGGGAAACCCTCTTGGGGGATAAAACCCACTAAAACACAACTTCTAATATATTAATATAATAAATGAATCAATATTTAGTGAGGCACCAACCCCACAAGGAGCACCAACCCCTCACTAGTCAAGTACCAACTCAACTAGTCCTTTAGCAAGAATCAACTTACAAGGAGGCACCAACCCCATGTATAAATCAACACTATATCAACTACCTTAAAGCTATAATTTTAAATAATTTTTTCTCACTAAAATTAATATTACCACCTTCTTTTTCTCTTCTCACTCTTCTATCTCTCTCAAATAACTTAATAGGCCTTCTCACTTAATTAGCCCTTTCTTTGGAAGAATTAGGTCAGATGACCTTTCTCATAACCTATAGAAATATTTTTAGATATTAATAAAATATTAAACATACTTATATTATTATATCCAATCCCTCTACATGGTTTTCAAATCTCTATATCATTCATTTATATCCTCAATATTCTAACTAGTCAAATTAGGCCTATTAGACCTTCTCTTTATACTTGACTCTTACTCTCACCAATATCAATTTCCAAATACCATATCCATACTTGGATAACAATTTTAATAGATCAAAAAAATTCACAAGTGAAACACCCACAACATAGGTCGGTCACCACCCATAAGGTCCAAAACCACCACTAGGCCTAATAGAGACCTAATGTACCACCTTGGAACACCATGAGCCTACAAAAATGAATGAAAAAATTCACACATGATTAAATTAGACCCATTATAAGATAAAATTATGTTCACAACACCATTTAGTCATTTCACTCCTTGAACCACATAATTAGGTCTACTCACAATTAGGCCTTCTCACTACTAGAAAGATTATCTTGGATATCTCAAGTATAAACTTAGCTTTGACATAAAACCATATCAATAGTTCAAATAAATATTATATTCATTAAATTAGGTTAAACACCAATTCAATTATATTTCACCATATAGGTTAAAATATCTCAAACTGATCATCTTCATATGCTCACTCAGAACTGCATACAAGCTCCAAAAACCCAGTCAAGAGTATTTGACTTTTCATACCTTAATAAGAATTTATAATTTGTATAAATATAGTAAAAATAACATATTATACCTGTATAATAAATTAATATGAATTTTATCCTTTAAATATATGTAAAAAGACTCAGGAACGCCATTCTTATTCACACACATAAAACTACTTGTAGCTCCAAAAACACAGTCATGAAAAATAAGACTTAGAATATCTATGTGAAAAAATTTATGAACTTCCAATGGGTTTATATGATCCCTCAAAATCCATATAACATATTAAAATGGATATATTACAAGGTTAAATATTAATATTGGTCTTACAAACCAATCTCATGTCTTCACCCTATACAGACCTCACTATGTTAGATAGGTCACATTGAGAATAATGTTTTAATTCTCTATGAGAATCACCAAATTTTATATTTAAGGTTAAATGTGGTATAGGTATTTAAAAATGATACAATTCATTTGGATCCATCCCTAATCTTATTCTCACTTCTATTAGGTTTTCTCATTGTCTTCTTCATTATGCCTTTTTAGCTATAGGCCAACTTCCATGAGAAATTTAAAATATTTTAGGTCTAAAACCTACTAAAAACCATACTAGTCATTAGATATATGTCTCAATATTCAACCTCCAACAAATTTCACACTTTTACCTTGTTAACCCTACTTGCTACATCAAAAATCTAAGAAACAAGGGGTTTCCTATAGCTTCCATTCACTCTTCTAATAGAAAAATGCCACCTAGATAAAATTGGGAGAGTTATCTACAAGATAAAATGATAAAACTAGGTCATCCAATCCATTTTAAATAATATCTTTCCTATCAAGTCATTATTAGGGTTTTAGATAGGGTTTAGATTATCTTACATTATTAACAATCATTCATAAAGTTGAGGACCTTAAACCCAAAACCAATGCCAGGATATTTAATCTCAAACCCTTCCCTAACTAACATAAACTTATTGGATCCCCATATAATGGTTTCATGTGCCAATGAGCATAATAAAATCCTTCTTGGGTTTGCAACACCTCATTTTATGCACACAGAAAACCTCAACACCAAATTTCATTGTTTCTCCTATAGGATTTAACCTAAAACTTGGTCAAAAAACTTAACACAACCTATTACACCTATGAAAATTATCTTATGATCTTTGGCACCTTGAGAACTAAATTTGACCCCTCATTAGGCCACACTAGGACTCTTTGTTCATTAGACCTAAACCTGTAAGCCATACTTAGACCTTGAACACACCTTGAAACCTCTTATACTACTCTAAACACCTCATCCTCATGTCATACAACTTCATACCTTGCTTTTACACTACCAATATTTTTATTACAAGTCCCATAATGCTCATATTATCATGATACAAATATTGTGCCTTCTCATTAGGTATCTTCATGCAAGAACTAAGCCTTAGAACTAACCATGAAACTCTTATAAAGGATTCTCAATACACTTAGTATTTAACTCTTTCTCATCCTTACACAAATTTATACACTCTTCTAATGGTTTTCTTGTCACAATTCACCAAAATTTACTATGATTTATGCATACACCTTCTCATAGGGTTAGACTAGGATTCTCAAGACACTTAGTACTCAATAGTATGCTTACATGGTATCTTGATCTTGAAACATGTCATTAAACTCATAAAAATTACTATGTTTACTTTATATTCTCTCTCAATAAATATATAATAGGTTTCCTTAAAATTCTCTCTTGTCATAAGACTCCTTGTTACATACCACTTCAACATGCATGACATCAACTTTGACTTTGACATTAATGACCTCCATCTTGATCTTGAAATCAATGATAATAGCAATGTCATAACACCAAAAACAAGAACATACCTTAATAAGTTCATTCCTAATAAAACTTTTAGAACCACACCTTCTTGCAATAAAATCTCAACTCAATATGAAGCATTATAGGAACTTTCTCCCCCTTATTTCATGTATACCTCCTTCAAATGAACTCAAATTACAAGACCAATTCTCAATGTAGATCAAGATTAATCATCAACCTAATAGATCCCCCTCAAACCAAGCATCCATTATGATTTTGCTAACTAAATAATGTATCCATTAAGCCTAATGGAATCACCCATTCCCATAAGGTAATAAAATAACACAAGCTTGGGAGATTCATAGATCTCCATGTTTTCACAAGATTGAATATCCTTCAATATCCTTTTAGGCTTGATTCACACTGTAGGTTTGATCTCTTCATCAAAAATTTAATCATCAATATGAGATAACAACAAACATTCCTAACTTTATTTATCATCTAAACTATTCTCTATTCTATCAAACATTCCATTTGAGCTTGTAGACTAATCATGACTAACCCTTACTATCTTTGGTTTCCACATATTCATTTTCATTATATCTTGCACTCTAGGGGATTCAAACCTCTTATTTTGAATTGATGACCTTATAACTATATTAGGGAAGAATCTTGTAATGTGTCCCATGTTATGTCAACTATAGAAAACAACCTCATTCATACCTCTTAATTGATGATTCCTTACATAATCCCATGCATATTTATTTTTAGAGGGTCTTCTACACTTTATTTCTTTATAACCAAACTGATTACATGTATAACAATAACCATTGAATGAATTAACACACCTCATAGCATTAGGCTATCTGATTGATCTTTTTATGTTAACCTTCTTGTATTCATTAGCTTTCTTCTTGACTTGAGTTGCCTCCTTTTGGTCTTCTTTTAAATCAAGACCTATCTTATCACTTGAAAAATTTTGACTACTTAGGATGTCATCTAGATCCTTAGTTCTCTTTTTAAACTTCAGAAATGTCTTCAACTTGATATATAATTGATCCAACTCAGCTTTTAAGGATTTTATCTCATTTCTATACCTAGTACATTCTTCTTCTTTAGCTTTTAAGATAGCAGTGACTATTTTCATATATGATTCAATATGATTGATGATCTCATCATACTCCTTAGATGTGTTGATCCATCTATCCTCAAAAAAATCAATCTTATCCTCATTATCCTTAAATAATGATCTTATTTTGTGATTCTTTCTTCTTTGGAATTTCAAATCCTCCAAAGAACTCACCAATTTTGCCTCTAGGTTTACTTCAGCATCTTATTCATCTAATTCTTCATCAACCATAAGGCCTTTCCCATTTCTACAACTCTCTTTGTCTGGTTATATGGCCATGAATAAGGTTTTTTTATTGTCATGTTTAGGTTTATTACTACTATCATCACTATAAGATGTCCTTGTGTCACTTACATTAGATGACTTATTATCTTCTTTGGTGTAGAAAATTCTCTTGTTCTTGAGTGACCCTTTTCGACCTTCATACTTATTAAAATATTTCTTATTTTTTTTTAGGATTATATACCTTCTTATCATCTCCATGATGTTCATCATGTTATTCATCAAGCTTAATTTTATCCTTATTATGACACTTGGATACAAAGTGACCAATCCTACCATAGTTGAAACATTTGAAAGGCAACTTACTCTTGTACTTACCATATCCAAACCTCAAATTCTTAGCAAACATGGCTATTATTTCATCATCATTAACATCTAAACATACCTCAACCTTTACCTTATTGACTTTTGACTTCTTTTCATCTTTGAATGATGCTTCTTTATAGGGAGGTCTTCCTTCATTTATTATCATCTCATAGGAAGACAAGATGTCATGAAGCCCATCCATTTCAAGCTTACCCAAATCTTGCATATATTCTAATACATACACCTTAGAATATAACTTAGGAATTATTTATCTCAATACCTTTTGAAAAACTATGGAATCTTTCACTTCATCTCCTAATCCTCTAATGACATTGACAACTTCATCAATATTTAATAGGTAAGATGCAATGGTTTCATCTTCATAAATTCAAACTATTTGCAATGGGTCTATAACTTGGCCATATTCACCTTAGTTTCTCCTTCATTTATAGTCTTTAATTTTTCACATATTAATTTTTTTGACTCAAAGTGCATCATTTTCACAAACTTTACCTCTAAAAGACCATAGAGAATGGCATTCATTTCCTTGAAATTGCTCTCACTTTCCTTCTTACCTACTACATCATTTGGTGGTGTAGGAGGTTGATTGTATCCATCCAAAACTTATTTCCATATTTTATGGCCTAGAAACATTATGGATGTCCTCATTCTAATGATCCAAAATGCATAATTTGTTCCATTGAAAAATGAAGCCTTACTTGTAGATAAACTACCTTGAGATTACTAACTAGCCATCCTTGCTTCTAGAATCTCTTTTAGGTTACTAAAAAATAGATCAAAATGAATATTATGGGTGGGTTTAATTATTATTTAAAAACTTTCTTATCATTTTAACTTAAAAAATCATGAACCATTCAAACAAACATGTAGATCTAGCAAGCATAAACAACTATCTATGTAAGCATGACACACAAGAACACATCACATATATGGGAAAAACTCAAGTGTAATAAAAACCACTAATATATGTAAATTAAATATAATAATATAAGATAAAAACCAAATTTAGTGAAGCACCAAATCCACATAGATCACCAACCCCAACTAGCCAAGCACCTGCTTGATTAGGCTTTAACAAGCACCTACTTGCAAGGAGACATTAACCCCCTAGATGAATCAACAACAAATCAGCCACATAATTTTTTTGATCACCTTTAGGACACATTTTTTATCAACCAACTGATGATGACCAACTCTTCATCTCTTCACACTTTTAGCCCTCTCAAACTACCTTCTAGATCTCTTTTCTTAATTAGGTCACTTCAAGAATGATTATTTCGTATGACCTTGATACTCATACAAAGAACACACACACACACACACACACACACACACACACACACACACACACACACATAATATTCAAAACATATCCTCTATAATCATATAATTTTATAAAATACCTCTTTCTTATCTAAAATATGTTATTTTATTCACTTTCACTCTACTCACATAAATAGGCTTAAAACTACCTTGTATTTATACAAGCCTCTTGTTCATATCCTTATTGGTCAGCCAAATACCCTTAAAATATTAGTTATACCATGGAATAGATCTTATGACATCTAATAAACATTAATCAAACATTATTTTATTCCCTTTAGGTCTGACATACCTCAAATAGTCATCATTTCATCTTTAGGTCTCATAGAAACCTAATTCCATTATATCTACTTTAGGACACGTTACACTTTGCCTTCCTTGAAACACATTAAAACATATCACATGGTATTAAAATATCATATGTCACTAAAATATACCCATAATAATATACTCTTAGGTCCATGACATCTTTTAACTCTAATCACCACTTGAATCATGCCATTAATACTATTCACAATTAGGCATGTGCATACCCAAAAAGTCTATCTTGAACTATTGAATATAAAACACCAATTAGATTTAAAAATGTAAATAAATAACATATTAATAAAATTAATAACCTTATTTTCATCAATAAATTAATTATATACTTCAAATAAACATATATAGGCTTAAAATCTTCTCTATAAAATGTTCACTCTGAACTGTCAACTAGCCTCAAAACCTAGTCATGGAAACTTGAACTTATGACACTTAAAAGAGAGAAAAAAGGAATTAAAATGATCCTAAATCATATAATAACAAATTTAAATAAAAATTTAATAATCTCTAATGGAAATTATTAGTCTTGCATACCAATTTGTTGACCTTCTCTCTCACAGACCTCACTCAACCAGTCAAGCCATTTTGGCTTCAACATTTTCACTACTTTTAATAAATACCAAACCTTATAAAAATAATTGATAGGAAATAAAAGTTCCAAATATAAAAAAAATGTGTATTATATTATTAAAATTATGTCATAGAATCTCAAACTCATTATTACAACTTGTTTGCCCAAAACTACCAGTTTACCTTAAAGTAAAGTCATAGTGACAATGACCTTCAATCACTTATATGACCATTTACAGATACTTATGATGCATGTGTATGCTATCATTAGATAATTATACCATTATTATATATAAATATAACATTTCAAAATGGAAATATTTGTCTTGCATACCAATCTCATGACCTCACTATACACAGACCTCACTGAGCTAGATAAGTCAACTTTGTGAGCAAATTTTTGGTATATAAAATGATATCTAAAAATTATATCCAACAATAAAAATTTATTAAAAGTATTTAAAAATTTATCCATGCACTTTTATTCATTCTTATTCCATGATAACACATCCCTAATCATCTTCTTATTTTTGCCTGGGTTTCTCACTATTTCCACATTTAGGCATGTTAGTGACTAGCCAATTTGGATGAATAGTTTAACACACTTGAGGGATATAAATTGTAAATAAAAATTTATGTACATAAAGTAAAAATCTCATTATTCATCCTCCATCCATTTATCAACTTTGAATTGGTCAACTCTGACTACTACAATAAATATTTGAGAAATAAGGCCTTTCTTATACGGTCCACTCACTCACTTGAAGACTCAATAACACTTAAATATTATTGGTAGAGTATAATACAACCTAAAATCACTAAAATATCCATACCAATACATTATTATCACTTTATTATAACTTATTTCATATCGGGTCACTATTAGGGTTCTAGGAGGGTTTAAACCTGTTTCCACTCTTAGCAATCATTCATAAATATTAGCCCCTCATTACAAAAAATAATGATTGTAAATTTGATATATAAACCTTAAAACTATACCATGAATATATAATCTTCCAATTCATAGGTTATACATGCCAATGAACACTTCAAAGTACTTTTCAAGTTTGCATGCCTTCATGATGTGTACTTAAGAGACCTTTAAACCACTTTTCATGCCTTTTCTTGAAAACCATGACCTAAATTTTTTTTAGTATACTTTATAAAACATAACTCACCTATAAAAATCATTACATGAGCTCAATAACCTTTAAATATGATCATGACCTATCATTAGGTCACACTCTCTCTCTCTCTTTGCTTGCTTAGATCTTGACCTACAAATCATATTAGGCTTTAATAATGGCCTTCATGATTATTTTAATGTGGTATAAACATATGTAAAAAAATAAAAAAACATGTTTCATTATAAAACACTATTTACATCCTTTATAGGCCTTGATAATAAACCATGATGTCTCATTAAGCTAGGCAGGGTCTAGAAATAGTCTAGTTATAGACTAGATCTGTAGGTCCTACCCCTATAGGATCACTCTGAGACTATTATGAGTGATAAAATTATTCAAATACATTCTAAATAAACCTTAAACAACCAATCATGCATATTTTAACTCATTTCACTAAGCTTTCATACTCATACCTTCTCATAATGTCTCGTCATGCTATGACTAGTGCCATAACTAGGCTTCTTTGGTACTTGAAACATGATATCTATCTTTGAAACAATTATATAAGTATCTAAAATTCAATTAAATTACAATACAATGTCAAAAAACCTCTCACAATCTTGTGCTTACTTAACCAAAATTCACTAAGCACACCTTCTCATAGGGTCTAGACAAGGATTCTCAATACACATAACTCAATAATTAGTACTCAAGAATGCTTCCCTCAATGATATCAAATAATATAATTCATAATACATCACTCTCACACCAAAAAAATAATCTATTTTTTATAAACATGCTCTCAAGACCTCATGAAGACCTAGAGCCTCTTTGTGATAACATCAAGCTAACCTGAACTATGATATTGACCTTGACATCAACCAATAGTAGAATTATTGGGTTGCCATAAAATTCTATGTTGACTTAAAATGGATTCCTTGTCACATCAAAAAAAAAAAATCATATCTCATAGACCACTCACCATGCATATTCAATAGATTTACTTTGACATCATTGACATCAACCTTGATATCAATGACAACACTTCTCAACAATGTGATTTAGAGTATCTCTATCTACAATCTATGGCACTCTTATATATGCCTCCATATATATACCTTTTTATTCCACTTTCCCCTAAGATATATATTTTATATTACTCACTTAGCCACTTTTTATTTAATATTTCCATCTCTTATAGCTGAGTGAATCAATACTTCTCATCATAAATGATATACTATAGTGAGATATGTAGGTAAGGAAACTTGATCTTGATAGGAAGGAGGAATTATAATCAAAATACAAAGTAATATGGTGTTACAACTATGGGTATACATATGTTGGTGTGATAATCTCATAAGGTAGGACAATGTTACAAGTGTTAGTCATGGCCAATGCCATTAAAAATATTTTTAAGTATTTTGAAAATAGTTTTATTAGACACCTTGACTTGGTTATTTCCTTGGGAATAATAAGGAGCTGATCATCTATGCCATATGTAGAACTAGGTCTAGAGGGATGTGACATCCTTATTTTTTAAGGATTTATTATTATAATAAATGATAGTGGAAGGTATGTCATAATGATAAATTATATGGTTGAGGATGAACTTTGATATCTGATTCTAGTTACATAAGTGAGAGCAATGGCCTCAACCTACTTTTTAAAATATTTGTTATCAATTATGATGTGTGTATGGCCATTTGATGAAGTGGGATTTGTCTTCCCTATGAGATTGAGTCCTTACATTTATAATGGTCAAGGAGTTAATATTGGTTAAATTTCCTATGATGGAGAATGAATCAAATCACCTTGTTTGTAGCAAGTAACACATTTTTTGACATATGTATATGTATTAATTTCCATGGTTGGCCAGTAGTATCATGTGTGAAGGAGTGTCTTAGAAAGGACCATTCCACTAGTATGAGACCCATAAATCTCATCATGGACTTTTTTATATAGCTAAATCAACCTCTTTTAAGTTTAAAAAAATGAATCAGTGTTATGTGATAGCCTCTACAATAGAGCATGATACCAAGTAAGGTATATCAGGAAGTATTATGGATAAATGTTTTTTGTTGGGTTCATGACAAACCATTAATAAGGGTATGCTCATGAAGTTAGGTATAAATATAATGTACTAGGGTGAACTAGGACCAAAAATTTCCCATGCCATCTCAGGATCTGGATGATCATAGGTAGGGATGATGAGTTACTCAATCATAAACTATAACTACTGAATATTTTAAGACATCTTAAGGAGTAATCCAATTATAGCCATAACATATGTTGATCTATTGTTGTCATTCAGTCCTTTCTCAAAATGAATATATTTGAATTATTGTTTGAAGCTGTCTACCATGGTTTGTTACAATACAAGCTTGTCATATTTTATCTGATATTGATCATTGACTTGATTTATGATTAATTATGAATCACAAATACTGATAAGTGTTAGATATTCCACTAGATGGCAAGGTAAATTCTAAAAAGGTGGGATTCATACTATGTAATGTTTTTTTACATGGAAAGTTAATATGAAAAGCCTTGGGGATAAGATCCCCTTGTGGTGTCACAAATATAACACTTTTTCCCAAGACATGTGATGTGAATGTGCCATAAAATAAAGTTTCCATTATTTTGAATCATCAATAGATAAAACAAATTCATATGGAAATCCAATAGTTAAGGTTGTTTGTCTAATAGATAAGCTTTCATGAGCTAATTTGTAAGAAATTTACCTTTAATTTCCATTTTATTAGCATACTCTATGATTAATTTTTTGAGTAACATGACCTATTTATCCATTTGGCATGTAAGAGTTGCCTTTGATATAAGGTATTTTAATCTCTCCACCTTAGAGATGGGGATATTTTTATTTTTAAGCATATAAGGATGTAGTTTCTAAGAATCAAAGACTACCACGAAGCATGATTTTTCAATGGGTGAATAATTATGCTCATAGGCCACTAGATTTATGCTCAAATAATAGTGGCCCACTCCTTTTTATTTTCATATGTTGAGCCAAAATTACCCCTAAGGCATGTTGAGTAGCATAAATATAAATCAATAATGGATTTCCTAGTGTTAGGGGTACTAGCACTAGTAGATTGGATAAATATTGTTTCAATTACTTAGATGCTTCTTGACATTACTTGTTTCAATGAAACTTAGTGTTATTCTTAATAATGTGTGTGAAGGGATGAAACTTATTAGCCAAATAAGAGATGAACCTTTGAATGGTATATATTTTACCATATAGGTTGCGTAACTACTTGAGATTGGATGGCAGAAGTATTTCCATAATTTCCTAAAATTTGGTCACATCCACTTAAATACCCATATGTGATACAATGAACCCAAAAAAAATTATTATTGTAACCCTAAGACACACTTATTGGGATTAAAGAAAACTTTATATTCCCATATCCTTTCAAATATCTCATGCAAGATGTCTAATTTTTATTTTATTTTGGTTTTGGATTTTCCAAGGATTCTATCCACATAATATATTAAAATATCATGCATCATGTCATGAAAGATGAATGTTAATTCCCATTGATAAGTATCACCTATAATTTTGAGGCCAAAAGGCATGACCTGGTAAAAGAACATCCCCCATGAGTGGTGAATGTAGTCTTATCTTGATCTTTAGGTGTTATCTTGATGTGATGGTATCCTAAAAATCCATCCATAAGTGATAAAATTTCATAACTTATTGTATCAAAGATCATGAAAATGTTTAACAAAGGGAAATCATACTTGGGAGAATCTTTGTTGATGTCATGAAAATCAGTGTTAAAGCGAATTCCCCTAAGATTCTTATTGACTGACACAATGTTTAAAATATATTCTGAATAATTAATAGTTTTTAAATTTCTTTCTTGACCAATATTCCTATGTGTGGATGCATTTTCCACAACTTATGTTTAATGGGTTTGACATCAAGATGTACCACAATATAATGGACCACCAAACCTGGGTCTATCCCTAGCATGTATGCATATGACCATGCTAATATGTCAATAAAATATTTGATAAGGAAAAAGATTATCTCACATTTTTATTTTGTAGATAAGTGCCAAGCTTGATGGTGCAAGGATTATTTGCAGTGCCAATGTTAACATTGATGGTGTCTTCCACAAGAAAAATTGAACCATATTCTAACAATATTAGCATAAATAAAAGTTGACCTTATTCATTTGATTGTGTCTCAATTGGATAATATTGACCAACCATATAGGAATAATCTAAATCATTCATTTTAGGTAGTGACTAATTATTGAATATACCTAAAATAATTTTACCAGCTCCTCAAATGTTCTCTTTATAAGGACTATTACCTATTATAATGCTTATGATTCCTTAACTATTGGATTATTTACCTCCTTAGAGAAAGAGTTAAGTTCCCCATCCATTGACACCTCAAAAAGGTTTTCACCAATGAAGACATCTTTATTTTTATTTTTTTATTGTCCAGTAGAACTTAGGGAGTTTTTCACCATGGGATATTGATTTTATTTATTTATTTTAATGACTGAGAAACTGTACTTAATCCCCAAAGAAGGCATATGAATCCAAGTTGATTTCAAATACTTAATATGGTCCCCTAATGGAAAATTGTCTTGAAGTCTCAATAATTCTGTGATAGCCTCATCATTTATAAATATGGTTGAGGGTATGTGATCCTTTTGGTCCTAGTATATGAGGTTGGGATATAAAGGTCTAAATGGATGGTAAGGGAAACATTATTATAAAAGAGATTGGTATATTTAAGCTCATCATAAATACTATAAAAAGACTCTATGTCACTATTAGGATATTAATCATTAGACACCATAGTATCATCACTCTCAAGATAAGAGGGGTAACCCCTAAGTGGTCTATATCTAATGCCTACATATTATTTATGCTTAACAAGGGAGATAGGCTCAAGAATCATTTATTTGTTTGTGACAAATCCTTTAACTTTGTAGTATAATTTATATAAAATTTTATTGTGGATGTAATATTTGTTGTTATGATAACATGAGGTGAGTCCATCACCATATAACCATGATTCTTTAGGATCTTTGAGTTATTTACTATCTCGGAGAACACTCTTGGAAAAGGAAAGAGAGCTAACCTTATTTTTATTTGGATTTTTTTTCCAATACATGGTGGGCCTACCATATTATTTTGGGGAAGTGGGAAGCTTTAAAATATGGAATGCATATTTAATTTAATATTACCCATAGCCTTTGTCTTTGAATGTGAAGTCTGAGGATGAGTTTTTAGGAGGATTATTAGATGTGGATGAAAGATCATCTAGATGGATATAGGATGATTTGGGATCCTTGAGAAATATATATATATATATATATATATATATATATATATATATATATATATATATATATATTTAGGAACATGCTCTATAATAGGAAAATGATGATTTTGGTGATATTTAGCTTCTAACATATTTCAATAGTAATAAGGTTGTGGATTGTCAAGGATAGTTACCTCCATATCAAAGTGTGGGAATTTAATACACTAATGTAAAGTAGAGGGACTGAAGTAAATGTAATGAATCCATAAATGACCAAGGATAAGGTTATATGATAGATCTATGCCAATAACATGGTAGAGATTTTGATATGTGACTTGATCAATGATGATGGGAAAATAAAAAATGCTAACTAATTCTCTCTCCACATTGTCACATGCCTTAAAGCTAATGATGTTTACTTATAAATCTAATTATAAGTACCCAAGGTGCTTTATTAACTTTAGCATGCAAATATTTAGTCTTGACTCATTGTTTATGAGAACCCAATTTATTTTGTGTATGGAAATGATTAACTCAATGCAGAGGGGATTATTATGGGATGGACATGTTAGTGGGATATCACTATAATAAAAGGCGATTTGTTGACCCAATGAAAAATGCCCTATAATTTATTTGAATTGTGACGGGTCAATATCGATTGAAAACTTTGATTGATGAAGGATTTTTTATAAAATATCCTTGTAAACAAGATATTTTCACAAAATATCCATGATGAATATATGTGTAGGATTATCTTCTAGTTATTTGATAATGTCATATTATTTCTTAATGGTGGATGTGGTAGGTTCTAATTTGTATATAAACCTTGGATTTTCTTATCATTGAATTTTTACACAACAAGACTTTGGATGGTGATTTTGGGTGCAAAGTAGTAACAAAACTATCTTAGGCTTGGATGTGGTTCATGGAGTGGGATGCGTAAGATCCCATGATAGATATCCTAGTATATGGAGTTAATTTAGGTTGATTCCAAGAATTGATTTTGATGATGGAAATGTGATGACGAATGATTCATCCAAAAACATTATCATAATTGTATTGGGCATTGTGTTAATCTACATGATTGGTGTGGGAGTTTTTTTACCTTAGTTTTGATCTTGATTATATTGTTTTTTATTGTTGTGATCATGATTTTGGAATGGGTCCTTGAATATTCCTATGTTAAGATTTTTATATGATTATGAATTATTATTTATCTCAATTTCCACATGATCCAGTAGATCATGTATGTAATGTTTGAGATGAATGCATTTATATGTGTCTTAAACTTTAAACTATGATAGTCATAATACTCATCCTCTTTATATCATGTTGGTTTAGTTTTACCCTCTTCCAAAGGTTTTATTTGAGGATATATGACCATGCTTTATATAACAAGATTTTGGAAAATAGATTCCAAGGGTTCCCCAAGAGGAGTGAATATCTTACATTAATATTGTTACTTGGGTGGTGCTCATTGAAGATTAATTATTAGATCAGATTGGATATTTTAGAGATGCTTTGGTTGAATATTTTATATGTATTTGGACTTGGTAAATCCATCACCCACTACATTCTTGTTCTTGTTAAAAACCTTAGGTTTATACTTTTGTGCTTGAGCACTTGCTTGAGGTTGATTTTGAATCTTTATAAAATATCTTGACCAAACCTTTATCAATGAGGGAATTTTACATTTTTATTCATTATTTAATGATTTCATCAAATACATTGGCACATTGTAGTCACACATGATAAATCATTTCCTGATAGAGGTTAGCCAAAAATATGTTTTCTAATTTTTTTGGAAGTAAATGAGGAAATATAATGGATAAGCTTCTCCATCCTTGTATAAAGGATGAGAAGATTTCTCTATTTCACTGTTTAGAGTTTTAAAGGTCCATCATTGTCAACTCATTCTCTATGTTATATGAAAAGTTCCTTAAGAATCATTTAGATAAGTTAGAAAAAGTAGTGATAGATCTTTTGGGTAGATGGAGGAACCATTCTAGAGGTTGTCCACCCGAGTTTTTAGGGAATAATTTTAGTATAAATACATTATTATATGTAGCTTTTTGGCAAGACATGAATAATTATTTGGCATGGTCTCATGAGTTCCCTTTTACTTTTTGCTTATCAAATTTAGGTGCCTCAAAATCCCATAGAAAATGTATTTTTAAAATTATTTTTTCAAATGGATATGGACATAACTCAAACTTGAATTTATTTTTTTGTTTCCCTATTTGAAATCCTAGAACAACATATTTCATCTCTTGCCATTCATTAGCAAATGGAGTTCCTTAAGATGGGTTTTTTGTATTTTGATGTATGGATGCATGGGGATTAGGATTTAGTGGTTAATTAATATTAAGTTTTTGATTGAAGTTGGATTTAGGGCCTACATACACCCTATTTCTATATTTAGGCTTGTTAGGTTGTAATTTTGTAGTATTTAGATTTGGACTGGTAGGGACATGATATTGTTTGTTGGATGGGTCTATATTATTGGATTGTGTAGAATTTAATGTGGAGGCCAAATTATCATGTACTTGGATTACATTTTATTATTTTTCAATAACAAATTTATTTATATCTTTATAGGGTGGCTCTACATGAGTTAATTTCCATTTGCTTATGAATTCAATAGTTGGATGTGGGTTTTTTTAATTATCTTGATATTTATTTAGGGTAAGACTAGAATTAGCCTATCTTGATGTTGATTTTAGACATTTTGTTTTTGTACATGGATAAGGTGTTGTAAATTATTTGGCTCATAGCCAACAAGGAAGTTGGCACCTTGTTATGATAGTTACAAAAGGATGACATCTTTACTCTCAAAGAGGTGTTTTTCAAAATGGAATCTTCTTTGATATATTATGGTTGAATCAGTTTCATAGTCACTCTAATATTAATCACTATAATTATTACCATGATCATGAAATTATCAGTTTTGATCAAATCAAAATAAATTTTCACTAAAGTCATCATCAAAGGTAGAATTATATTTCACTCCACTTATAGTGTAATGTGTCATGGATGATATATTTGTTTTAGATTTTTATTTATGGTATTTATGTTTATAGTATTCACTTAAATTTTGGATGTGAAGTAATCTTGAATTTAATAAAATTTGGTTCATTCATTTGGTTTGATTTAGATCCAAGTCAGGTTTTAGATTAACTCATTTTGATTTGATTTTGGATTAAGATTGGATATAGTTTAACTTGAGTTTTTCCATCTTGAATTTGATTTATTTTTAAAATTTAAATATTTAATCTAACTTGATGTATAGGTTTCTTAGATTTGAATTTATTTGATGTTTGATTGAGATTTGGAGTTGGATTTTAGATTTTGTTGTTCATTGCATTTGAGTTTAAGGTTTGAAGTTTTATCAAAATATAATGTTTGACAACACTTAAACAAAAACACAAAAATCACAATCCCTACACTAGTGTAAATAGGTGTGAAACACAACTAGTAGCCCACATATCTAGTCTCATGAAGTGGTGACTAGATTGGTCTCCCAATCCTCACTCCACATATGTATATTGTGAGTATCATGGGGAAGATAGGTTTCAATCTCACTACTAACTATTTGTGGCCAAAAAATATTAAACTAGGCTAAAAATTAATCTAGGTGCATCCTCGATATACCTTTCAATACATGAGGCCTAAATCCATAGAACAAGAAGATTACTAGGCTACATGAGAAGGTCTAATCCCTTAACACTCACTCTATCTCTATGATTTCAATGAAGCGATACCAAAAAATTGAACCTTGAGGGGTGTTATTTGGGGTCTAGATATTGGAGTATGAAATCCCCTCACTTCATGGAATACTTAAAAAATGACAATGATTGGTCAATAATGATAATTCTTCTCTCAATTTATATAACTCACTGAAACATGGAGTTGATCCTAATATTCATGTATGAAATAATTATCATTAAATCCTAAAAAATTGTGCTCATGTATCAAATAAAATTCATATAACCAAAATAAAATAGACATGCACAATTTATTATTCCAAAGATCACCCTATGTTGTGAGGGAAGAGCATACATAGCAATTGCCTAGAGATTAACATAATGGATCTAGGTTGTTTCTGATTACCAATGTTTCCTTATGACATAAGGGAAGATCATACATGTTAAATATCACAATACACACACAACAAAAAATCAAAATAAATAATTTTTAATCTTAAATCAAAATGTGTGATTAGTTTGTAAACCTAAAATGAAATGTGAATGTTTATTTATTTGATTTTTAGTCTCAAATGGGAGAAACCTATAAAAAAGGGTTAGTATTTTGATATAAATAAAACCATCCTCATTAATAAAAAAACATTTGAAAAATAAAATAGAGGTGAATCCATTAGTAACAAGGTGTTTCTACCAAAATATAGTTCAATTCTACC
Source organism: Torreya grandis (assembly GCA_037957365.1). Lineage (NCBI taxonomy): Eukaryota > Viridiplantae > Streptophyta > Pinopsida > Cupressales > Taxaceae > Torreya > Torreya grandis. Next base: position 1,954,754 of record JARHVA010002014.1, read on the forward strand.
AAATTACAAGGCAATTCCACCAAAAGCTTACAAACACAAAAATAACTAGTGAAAAATGTGATTTCACTTACGCAAATGAAATTTTACCAAAGTATAGGGTAATTATACTAATTTATTACAAACACATAAAGAATTAGTGAAAAATGTGATTATATTGATACTAGTGCAATTCTTTCAAACTACAAAGTTATTTTGTCAATTTCTTGTAAACATAGAAATAATGAGTTAAAAATGTGATTTTACTATATCATAACTATAGGGTGATTCTATTGAAATTAGGAAAACATGTAAAAATTCAATGAAAAATGTGATTTTGATTATACCAGTGTGATTATGCTAAATTATAGAGTGATTTCACCATTTTCCTGCAAACACAAAAATGGAGATAAAAAGCAAATCTACCACTTCTAGGGTAATTTTATCAAAGAACCTTTTCATATTACTAAATTTTGATAGAATGGTTTATAGATAATGAATGTGAATCTGATTGACACATAGGTTGATTCCACATATTTCATGCACAACTATGTTAGGAGATATGTCAATTTCACCAAGCACCTAGGAATGTAAATTTCAATGGATTTTGACAAATTTTTGATGATTTTTGGCTTAAAATAGATAAAAATTATTTAAAAAAAATATAGGATGAATTCAAAGATGATTATGGGTGAATATTCCCATTAGACACTCCAAAATGTTACACAAAACAAATATCAGTAGTAAGTTGTTAGATAAATAAAAACATAGCACAAATGAAATTATTGAATAGATCAATAAAACATATACCTCAGATGAGATTCAAAGAAATGAAACAAGTAAATTTATATCACCTTGAATTTAAAAAAGATGATCTTGATCCTCTCTTTGATTGTAAATATTTTTCTCATATTTTTGTTTAATGTAGTTGCAAATACTTATGGAACATGTGAACAAAAACTAACAACACTTCCCCTTGAAAAGATGATGTTTTGATTGGTTGGTGTGATACTTGACTAAATCTTAGTTAGAAAATTTCATAATACTTAATTCCATAATTTAATATTTATGGAATAAATATAGGTTCCCTCTATTTATATATCTATCAAATCAATTTAAACTATTGGATTAATCTTAAGATCAAGGGTAGAGGATTGATTAATTTGTGAAGGGTGGGAAATTAATATTTGGGAGTTGAGTATGTAATAAATCCCATTTATGATGGTTTAGAGTGTGTAATAAATTATATTTAATAGGAATTGAGATAACACAATTTGGGATTTGCATTTAAATTTAAAATTATATTTTATTGGTCACTTACCCATTTGCCTTGAAGTTTGGGATTTTGCATGCGGATTGTTTAGATTTGGGTGATGTCACTCACTTTTAACCAAATTGATTGATTTTTATAAATTTAGACAATTCCATGAATTTTTTGATTAGGAATAATATTCCAAATTATTTGATTTTATTAGTTAATAAATCTAGATTTTGTTTTTTATTAGTTCAAGATCGAATCATTATTCAACTTAATTGATCCAAAGTGACATTATAAAGTGATGATTTGATTTAGGATGAAGTTAATGAAATTTATGATATGATATTGTGTAATATCATAATTAATGAAACATTATCATGATTTTTAATTAGAACAATATTTGGCTTTAAAATTTTAGCCAATAAAATAAATTAGGGTTTGCTTGTGTGGTAATTGGAAAAAGTTATTAGGTGAACAATGATGACACCAAAGTGGAAAAAATGAGGCATCTAAAATTTAGATGAGTTATTTAAATAGGGTTTTGGGTGATTTATGGTAGTGAATGATCATGTCTATACCAAAATAACTCAACTCTATCAAATTTCTCATTAAGGGTAGTGAATTTTTTTTTAATAAGATCACGAGAATATTTAGATTATACAAGAACTAGGTAGCATAAATATTGATCTATGTTACTCTCATTAAATGGAGTTAAGTTAGGTTGATGTTTAACCCTAAAGTATAGATTGTGGAATCTAGGGAAAAAGGGGGTAGAGATAACCTAGGGCAAAATGATGGTATATTATCTCTAAATCATATTAATTAATTGATAAACTCATATAAAACATATATTAAATTTATTATACTGAGATGTACTAAAAATGGAAAGTAAAACTATGATTACTATTAGACTGATAATTGAAATAAGATAATTATCTAGTTTTGATTATAACACATATCTAGATTTGGAACAAGTAGGCAGCATACTAGAAAAATATTTGGATCAATCATCAAATTTTAAAAATTTGACTTCTTTAACCTCAGACACTTATGCTGATCTTAGATGGTTTCATAAACACTTTTATCCAAGCTAGACATAGGTGTCCTATAAAAAATACCTAATGGATATGGATGTGAATTCCTATAATATTTTGGGTTCTTTATCAACTTCATTCTAGTGTGCTCATATTTAGATCATGGAATGTCACTCTTTTTCAAATATTAAAATCCTAATTCTTCATATTTATAGTGGTTATGGGGAAAATGGGTTAATGGGCACATAGTATCGAGTTACCCTAAATACCCCTCTCTCAATTAGTATTTTCTACATATCCAATACTATGAAGAGGGCCTCAGACTTATGTAGTTATCCATATGTATTGGCTTGTGTGTGTATCATAAAATGTGTGATAAGAAGGACATAGAGTGACCTAGCTTGTAACTTTGAAAATATGGCTAATTTAGTACTTTCGACCTATAGATGTGATGTATACATGACTAATATGAAAATATGATAAAATAGGGAAGTTTTGCTCAGTTGAATACTTGATTATATACCTTTGGTATGTTAGCATGTGAGTTTTTTGGTTTGTGCTAGGTATTTTCAAGGTGAGGAATGGTTTAGAATTGATATTATATTTATACCAATCCCTTTGGGGAATATCTTGCATAAAATAACTTAGGCTGAACATAGGAATACATTTCATTTGTAAATTAGATGACTTTAGGGAATTGGACACTTGTGTTTAGTTAAGACACTTGCATAGACATAGGCATCTGACTAGGATGCAAGTGTTCAGGGAAGAAAATAAATAGGTACATGTCTAGAGCTTATATAAATAGAAGATAAACATTTTTATAAAATTATGGGCAAGATATAAGGTCTAAGTCATCATAATAACATTGGTCAAGGTAAGAGATAATAAATGAGCATAGAGAGATAGTAGATGGGATTCTTTCTATAGTGGGAAAGGTCTATAACTGAGAGGAACAACCAAGGTCTATATTTTCCAAGTGTATAAGAATGAGGTGTTATATAATTCATAAATAGTGTCTACATTTCCCCCCTTTAATTTAGTAATTAATTTACTAGTTTAAAGGAGAATAAATGCATACCTAGGGGTATATATCACACCTTACCTTTGCATGAGCCCAATTTGAGTGCTTTATTGGTGACTAACCTAAAACCAAGAGCATGTTATAGTATATAATCAATGCATATAATTTGAAATTTAAATCATTTTAAATGATTGAAATTGAAAGAGAGTAAGGTTTAATATTACACATGTGTATCGATGCAACTAAATTGCCTTTTATAAATTTGATTTTAAAAAATGAAAGATGTATCATTATGAAGCATTAGAGATGATATTAAGATATATATATATATATATATATATATATATATATATATATATATATATATATATATATATATATATAAGGACAAAACTTGTTCCCAACCTTTGAGCTAAAGGTGAGGTGGAACTTGATAATTGAGATTAGCTCAACCATGTAACCCAATTATACTTATAACCTGATGAGTATGAGTGAACCAAGTCAACTCACACTAAAAATTTATTTTGGTTGGATGATATAATCAAGTCAAACCTATAAAATTGGAAATATTGACTAATTTAGTCACCTCAACCATACCAAAAATAAAACCAAATATTTTAGTAGATTCCCTCAATATAGTCTATAAAAGTCCAACTTGGTGGGTGATGGCAGTCTATAAAAGTTTTTTAAATTTAAAACTAATTTAATTTTGCAATATTAGGTGCACATTGCATATCATATGCACCTTAGATATGTCTCATGATGAAATTGTGTATAAAAACTATACCAATGTATATAATTTTTCCATAAATTTGTATCTAAATCACAACTATTAATTTGGCCAATTTGGAATTTGAATAAGTGTGTAGGATATGTTGGTCATAACATTCCCCCACTATATATGGAGAAATTTGAAAACTGATATAAGTGTCAATGTGGAGGGCATGTTTCCAAAACATTCCCTAACTATAATTTAGGTATATTATATATTTAATAAGTGTGGATAACATGTTTCTAAAACATGACCCTACTAAATCTAAAACTATGGAAAATGTGGATAACATGTTTTCAAAACATGCCCCCAATGCATTCTAAATCTGTGAAGCAATGTATAAATCATGCCTCTATGAAAATACACCACTAATATGTCCCCCCATTTTGAGTTGAGTGTAATTAGTAACTATTAGTTACCTTACCTCAACACGATATGATAAACATGTAAAGTATGAATATACCATGTAGTATATAGAGGGAACATGTCTAGGTAGATATATCATGGAATCATGTTGAATGTGATCACATAAATGCTTAATATGCATGGTATAGATCATGTCAATGTCTAAAGATTAATATTACAAGAAACTAAGCACACACATAAGATCACTTAAGATAAATTCAAAGATAATGGTCCAAGGAGACCCCAATCAGGGGCATGTTCAAATGTTGTACAATCAAAGAGACATGGTTTAGTCAAATATACATAAAGTAAGAATGACATATTTAAGAATCCATACAACAAGAAATAACATATTCACATTTAAATGATGAAGATAAAGGCACAAAGGCCATAAACAATGGGGCATACTCAAATTCTCAAACAAGCAAGACAATATCAATGTAAGACACTCAAGGGAGTACATCAATGAAAGAATAAGCAATTAGCATAAACATAATATACTAGTCCATAGATCATATGTGTTAATAAAAAATGGTAATTACATAGCATATCAAGTACACTATGAAATATATAATCATGGATAAAATCATGTACAAGGACATAAGATCAAACATGATAATGTAAAATGACCATAGAATGATATAACCTAGATGTATTGTGATCAAATAAGAGGATGGCCCCAATGTCCACATGACATGAGTAGAGGGAAGGCCTAACTTATAAAAGTGAAAAAATCATGTATCTATGTATGCTTATATCACACCCAAAATAATCATGAGATACATATGTATATAGCAATAAATGATATTATATCTACCAACATGAAACTAAAAATAAAGATACCAAGGAGTCGATAGAACATGTAGATGTTGAGAATATATTTTTTTGAAATTTTTTTTGGTATTTTTAGAATATGAAAAATAAAAAACTATCTTATGATCTAATCTAATGGATTATCATAGGTATCTCCCCAATAGGAATATGGTGAAATAAATTGGGTATTACCAAGGACCATGTATAGGTGCAATGTCTCTCATTATATAATCTATAATGATTTGTGTATTGGTAATAGGACACTATGATCATGAAGAAATAGTAAGATTAAGGTTTCATGTAACTTTTTTTCACTTTTATTTTCACCCTTTGAGGATATTAAAAATCTATCCTCATCCAAGTGGCACAATGGAAACACCTCTACGCGTGTGGGCAGCCTAAGGAATGAGTGAATCTCTAGATAAGGCTAGCTCCCTTGATGTACCACTTTAGATTATAGCTACAACTAAACTTGGGGGATGAAGAGGGAGAAAGATAAATTAAATATAAATACTCTAAGGGATGTGATACATCAAATATATTGATGAATTCCAACCATGTTCATGTTACACTTGAAACCAATGGACAAACTGAACATACACTTCTTCAATCTTCATCTTCTCACATCAATGTTACATTGTGAGGTTATGGATGAATGTGTAAAGCTAGGAGGGATAGATAAGAGGATTATGAGGGAACTAATAAATATTATAACTCATTCAATCCTTGAAATTTCTTTGAAAACTTCACATGCCATGCAAGAAGAAGCTTTCCAACTACAAATAGATGATAGGATGAAACAATCATGCTAAGGAAACAAGAGTTATCACTTATGAAAAATAAAAAATTCCAGATGAAAAAAATAAGAATAGTCATGAAAGAGGTAAAAAAACATTATTTTATTTATCAAAAGGTATACAAATTAGTATGGATTTGCCATACTCAGGTGGAACATCTAATACAAGGCCAAAATGGCTAGTTCTTATAGAACTTGAGAGAGAGAGAAGAAAAGAGAAGTCCAAGGGTCATAAAGACACTTTTAAAGATAATAAAATCAGTTATTTATAAATTATAAGAGGATTTGTGATGAACCATGTAAGGTTAGGAGCTAAAAGTGTCAATCCAAGTCATAAACTTCACTAAAAGTGGCAAGAAACTCTTAATTTTGGCTCAAAAAAATTGCCTATATGATTATCCCTATTTGAATGCCTTATATATTATTGGGAATAATTATGATGATTGGAATGAAGTTTAAGGACATTATAATTCATCTCCATGTATTGGTTTTAGGCCTAGTCATCTAGAATCGCTTGGAAAGGAGAAATCATCATCTATTGTCAAGAAAACTGCTCCTCCATCCACCTTGCACATTTGGCCTCAAAATTAGCATTATTTTATCATTAAAATCCATGTGAGGAAGTTAATGACACCTTTAAGGACCCTTCATGGACTTATAATTACCAATGACACCTTAAAAATCCATTCACTTGGAGTTCTCACACTTCTCCCTAGCTTGTCCATTACGCCAGTTTTGACTGGCTGACTTGAAACACCTGATTTGGACAATTATAAGTTTATTCTTATCAAAAAATGACCATAAGGAGTTATAAAAAGTATAAAAATTCCATAAATATTTTATTTCATCTTCAGACTCCTCTTTTAGCTTGCATAATGCATAAAATGGTCAAAATAGCCTATTTCTCATCCCATCCGTACAAGTCTATATAGATAAAAAGTATGAGGAGTATCTTGAAGGAATCTTCTATAAGTTCCAATCACCATAATGGGAAAAATAGATCATTAGGATATCCTTTAAACTCTAATTTATTAAACTAGTCACATGTAAAGGTTTGTAAGGGTTTTAGCTTATTTTCACTCTTAAGGTTTGTTCATAAAGATCTGACATCTGACCTACCAAAAATTCCACAATTTCATAGTTTAAGACCTTCATCAACATCCCTAAACTCCTTTAGCCAAACCATTTCCACATTCAATAAGACACTCTTGGGTTATGAAAGGTATATGTTGGATCTTTATACTCAAAGGGGACGTGGTTTATAGATTCCTAGTCATCTTATTTATAGGGTGAGAGAAGCATTAGAGTTGATCAAAAGAGAGTGGGTACCTATTAAGAGAGCCAATTGGCAAAGTCTCAAAAGTGAGATGCTTGATGTGAGTGGTCTAGTTTCTTATTTAGAGGATAGGCTAGGATTTCATGAAAGGAAACCTCACCATACCTCTCAACCTTCATCCACTTCCCCAAGTTTCCTACCATCCATACATGATCCCTACTCATAAGCCAAATCAAGCCTATCAAAGTCATCCTTTTCCCAATCAGTTGGAGGAGAGAATTGAAAAGAGAAACCTTATGTTTGAAGCTAATTCTGATAGGTATATTTAATTGGAAAATATGCATATGTAGTAATCCATGTTGGTAGGAAAGGAAGTGGATTTCAATCCCTCATTTCCCTCTTATAATTCATCCCCACCATCTCAAAAGGAGACCTCTAGTCCTAATATTCTAAGTTGAGAAGGAACTTGATTCTAGACCAACCCCTCCCACCATTCCTCAATCAAAGACCTCTAATCCTAACATCCTAATCTAGAGTAAGATGGTAGAATCATGGGGAAATAAAGAGGATTGAATTTTGGTTGACAAAGAGTGTGAAGTGGTGAATGAAGTTGATCCTTTACAAGTTCCTGTTGACAAAATTTGACTTATTAGTCAAATTTTGGCACCCCTAGGAATTTTTTTAATATTTAAACATTTAAATGGGTCTTAATTTATTGTCATAGGATATGTCACTTATTATATTATGTCATTTGGGGTCACATTAGTTTTAGTCTTAGTCACATTAGCCGTTTTGTTTATTAGGGTTCTTTTTATGTCATTTTAAGAGTAATTAATACATTTGGAACATTTTACAAGGTGAATAGGTGTCCCAATTTCGTGTAAAATATCCAATAAGTTAGTTTAGATATTTGACATGTTAGTTACATCAGATCCTTGTAGGATCCCTAATTGAAACTATAGAAATTAGCTCAAAAGGAGGAAAATTGGCACTTGTATAGATTATTGGGAGTGTACCACATGTGGGAGTTATTTAGGAGTCCATAAAAAATTATAAAATCCATATATACAATTGTTTTAAATTTAAGGTTCAATTTTGAGGCCAAAACCATTCTATAGTTTTTTTGTTTTTTGGGACAGACTGAACTAGCCTTCATGTTTTTGCTAAGTATATAAGGTACAAGTAGTTTTAGACAAAATAAATTTGGGGGATGATATTAAAATAGGAGACCTTAATTTTAATATATGTAATTTGTAAAATTATCAACTATGCTTTATGAAAAATTTCTAACAAGTTGACTGTGTAGATTTGGTAGTAGTTTGATGCACCCTATAGATTTTTCACATTTTTTACCAAATCCATATGAATCAGTTGGTTATGTTGGATCTAGAGGATGTTTTATTACTTATTATATTGTCTCAAATAATATTTTCATGATTAATGAATTTTTGATGAGCAAATTTGGCTTATCATACAAGGAGGTGTCACCATGTATGGTTTCAATGAAGTGTTCTGGTTTGCTGAGTGTATCTTCCTGTAGGTGATATTTTTCAACTAGAAAGGATTATCCCATAAGTCCCTGAGTCATAACACCACTTACTTCCATGTTTTAACCTAAACATGATATTCATTAAATATATTACAAGCTTATTTTCTTCTTTCTACCAATTTCATGCTTAGTGTCTATTAAATTCCATGAACATACACGTGGTTACCACATAATGGAGGGTGTTTTTAAGTTGTTATCAAAGTTTTATTAAATAGGTTATCATTTTAAGGTTAAAATTTTTACTTAAGGTGTTAATATACCTCCAAAAAATCATACCACTACTCAATCTCACTCTCACTCCCTTACAACTCATATTTGCATCTACAAGACTCCTATTGACGTCATCCTTAAGTGTGAAAGGTTTTACATACACCCTAAATTATTGATAAATGACTAAAGGTGGGTTAGATTGTTGTATTGGAGCATAAAATTTCATATGAAATCTTAAGTTTCATTGTATGCACTTATACCCCACTGTGGTGTGTCAAATACCCACCTACAGGTGCTTGGGCAGAATGCTTGAATGCTTAAAGGAAGAGTATGAAATGGTCTTGACACCCTTATAGGTTTGTGGAACACATAATAAAGGTTTATAAACCAATAAATTAAGAAAATGGAGTATAGAAACATAAGTGGAGACCAAAAAAATTATATTCAAGCCTTTTTTGTCCCAAAATCGCCAAAATAGAGGCCTTAGTGGTTTTGGTAGGCCTCCTAAAGTACATTTGCAAAAGGTTTTGAGTCATAAAATTTGGTAGATATGTAGCCTCTAGCTCAATCAAGGAATCTACCAATTTTTTAGAATAAGGAATAGAAGGTGATAAGTCTTTGAAGGTCTTAAAAGTACTCCAAAACACATTGAGATATTTTAGTCACATCTACATGATTATGAAGATGTAGAGGGTTTTTGACACCTTGAGTAGGAAATAATGCATTTATTCATATTGGTAATGGTTTATAAGATGAAATGGAATCATAAAGTCTCAAGGACCACTATATATAATTATTACTTTGTGTTTTGATCCTTCATGCTCAGGTTCTATCTATACACTTGATAATTAACACCTGCATTAAGCTCTCCAAGAAGAAACTATCCCGTTAAAAGAGCAAAGGCATTGTTTTGAGTCCTAAATGGGAAATATAGGTATTTTCAAGTGATATATGCATTTGGGAACCTCATAATATGTTAAAAATAGTTTATATACACTATGAACAAGTTTTGAAGAGATCAACACCTACAGGCCTAGAGGAAATAATGACCATTTATTGCTTTAAGAATGTCTAAAAGAATCCAAACTTGTTTAGATGGATAGGTGAGTCAAGGGACATATGAATAACCTATAATACCATCTATAAATTTGATAAAGGTTTCCATGACCTATTTTATGCACTCATAGTCCATATAAATTCCTGAAGATTATACCTACAATTGTTAAAGGACTGTGGACAGACAGTGAGCAAGGTTTATCACTTATTGAGGTTGGAAATAATCTATATGTGATTCAAATGATTCCAACCATGACTCAAGTGACTCTAATTAGTTTTTAATATACATTTTAACTTTGTTTCAAGTTTGAAGGATCCAAAATAAGCTATAAGGGTCAGAAAAGATTGTCCTAATCAAAGACCTAAACATAAGGTTTGATGATTGGCTTGAGAATGTTCATATGGGTTATAAGCATGAGAATTTATTGTGATCTCAGAAATGAAAATAAAATTTCATTTAATTCAAACAAGTTCTAAACAAGCCATGTGGCCATCTATAGCTAACCTAAAGTGTCTTAGTCTTGTTTAAGGTAGTCAACATAGTCTTGGATAAAAAAGAGTTATTTTAAGGTTTAAGTGTATGAGGAGAAATTGAGTGAGTTATATAAATAAAAATAATGTTTTTCAGTCAAAAATTATCATAAAATGTCATTCCTAATGCCTAATTCATATGCAAACACCTACATGTAGGACTGTCATAGTCAAGGCAGGGTTTAAGGAAAGTGGAAGGCTAAATGAGTCATAAACCCTCTAGAAGAAATATTAAGGTGTGAATGGTTTCAAGGGGATTAATAATGATCCAATATATGCCCCAAAATCTCAATAAATTGATAAGGTGCTCGAATTCTCCCCTCACTTGGAAAATGGACTACAATCCATACAAACAAGCTAGAAAACAATTGGTTTAAGGGGTAAACATAAGGAATACACTAAAGGAAAAGGTTTTTAATGGTTTAAAAAGATACATGATCAAAAATTCAAGGTGGATATAATTCATAAATATCATAGGATCATATCATGAGAGTGGAAGGATCATCTCTAAGGAGGTTTGGGCAAAAATGCAAGAAAATAGGGGGTTTTAACCCTTTTTGGAGAGATTGAGTTGGTTAGGTGCCTAAATGAGGGATTATTACATTTAAATTTGGTATGTATCCTCATTATTACCTTATAAAACTCCAAAAACTCTCATTTTTCCATAAGGAATAGGGATATATCTCTCAAGAAAATCAAAACTTTGGTTTACCCAAGCAAAAGATGAAAAATGAGTGAATGATCAAAGATGGGGCCTTGGTATATTCAATAAACCTTATGTGATGTGTATTTAAGGTATAATAATTATTATAGACACTCACACAAGCTCCAATACCTCAGAATGACCTAGTTGTACATGCATACAGTCCACTTTGGCATGGTTCCACTAGGCCAAGTTGACAAAAGAGAGGAAACGTGATGAAAGGAAAGTTGGATAAGTTGTGTCATGATTTTTTAAACATAAATGGAGTATTATCATACAAAATACACCATTATAATCATGTTATATCATCTCAAGTGGCTCAGACTAGCAGAGAGTGTGTTAAACCCACTAGGCTTCAAAGAGACCTAGAACCATGTTGAGATCCATCTTCATTTATAACCCTTGGGATGACATGTTGTTTATTGAAACATGATCATAGGATGAATATATATGTATTTTATCCCTTGTAATGTATATAAACCTATAGGAGAGTGTTTTCTAAGCCTTGACATAGTCCAATCATGCAAAATGAGAATAAAACAAGCTCAATGGGTGTTTTCAACTACTCATATATTTTTCTAAGGCTATGCATGGAAACCATAGGGATTGAGGGAAGTTATCAAGGCCCCTTATAATTAATCTTGTGTAATATTGAGGTAGGTATAACATCCAACATTTATGAACAAAGCTTAAGACCAAACACCTCTCTAAAACCCTTTTAAACCCTTATAAGAACTTGATTGGAGAAATGTTGAAATTGAAGCATCAAAATTCAATAGAAGTGACATGAAAATAACTTTAATTTGTAGAGGAATAATCCAATATCACACACATGAAAGGATGTATATGAAACTATATGGAAAATATGCAAAATAGTGATTTTCTCGCCATTTTTTGTGTTTTACAAGGTTTATGATGTTTCAAAAGGTGAAACCAAGTTTAATTGTAATATCATGACCTATTAAAACTCCCTATGGTTATTTTATCCTATTTAAAAGTTTATAAGTGTCCAAAATAAATCTCCCCTTTTAGCCAGTCAAAACTAGCATGGTGCACACAAGGGTGAAAAGTGTGGAAACCTCAACTATGTCCTTTTAAAGAAAGTTTGAGAGGTATAAGACTATGTATAATATTTAAAATTTTCATTCACCCTATCCCATGTATTTTAATTGGAAAACTAAATAATTATTTTAGGCCAAGTGTAAGGGGTGACTGAAATAAGGAGTTTTTAAGACTACAGACAATGATTGCTTCATTTGAGGAGTTTCCAAATGAGGAGGATCAGAACTAATCAATGGAATTTTATTATTTAATGTCTTACCTCTCATCCCAATAACTATACCTATACCTAGTTAGTGGTTGGACATTCAAATAGGTGAAAAATATGAAGGTAATTTTCTATGCATAAACATGGAGTTTTGTCACTTTTCACAATTTTCATGGCTTGTATGGACAATTGGACCTCCTAAAATTTCATGTATCACCTCACATCTCTTATACAAGTTTTTATAAATAATATTATCAAGAAAAGTGACCTTTTTATTTCCTTTACTTGGTTTTTCTCTCAAAAGCTATAAATATGCACTCTTTTGGCTCTTTTTAGTAGCCTCCATTGGTTGATGGCGAAAATATAGATAAATTTGTACTTTAAATACTATTTAATAAATATATAAGTGATTTTTCCACTCACATTTTTTACTATTGAGTATTTATTTTAATCTTTTTGGTCTTGTCTAGTGAAAGATTTTTTTTTCTAGCATGCTACTCTTGATTGTCTACCAATTTGTAGAAAGGGTATTGATATATGTATTTATTAGTATTCATTCCTAAGTGTATAGGTGAATTAGAAGTGTTTCATGATTATATCCCTTAATTTAATCATCCATTACCATCATAAGTATCAAATGCCTTCTTGAATCTGACATATGAAACACTGATGTGACAATACATCCTAAGTTGTGAGTTTTGTGTGAGAAAAGCTTTGTTTGTCTTTAAGTAGTAGATATTTAGTCAAGTGGGAGGATATTAAACATTGGTGAATCACATTTTTTTTGGTTTTTTTATTTATTTTCCTAATCCATTTTAATCTATAATTTGATAGGTAAAGAAAAGCTTCAAAGAGTGCATCAAGGGAACTATCCCTTCTAGAGATTCATCTCTCAACATTGCCACCCATACCAAGAGGAATGTCTCCATGGTGACACTTGGATGAGTAGAGTTAGGAATATCCTCAAGGGTAAAAATATAAGTGTCAATAGTTCCTCCTAACTTTCTTCAAGAAACTTCTTGTGTCCCATTTCATCCCTAATGTATTATTTATGCTCATGATGATTCCTATGAACTTCAAGAGAAAATTTTCCAAGAAAACCTATCCAAGCAAATTTAGGAGTTAGAGTCAAAGATGAAGTTTATAAATCAAGGTGTGATGGAAGGTTTAAACCCAAAATAAGATCTTATGCCTAAACACACCCCATACACCCTTCTTCAATAGAGTCCTCAAGCTAAATCAAAAGTGAATGAAGTGGTTGTCAAATGGAGGGAAGAAAATCAAGTTGTTTTAGTCCAAGGTCTAGCTCCCCTTCCCCAATATCTCCCAAGATAATTCCCAAATTTATATTCTCAATTTGATTTTGAGCCCTATGTTTCACCTCCACCAACTAATTCCTTTTATCCTCATCCCATTACCCTTTGCCTTGATGGACTTGTTGTGTGGGAACCTCAATAAGAGAAATTGATTGAGGAAAATTTATAACTCTTAAATGAAGAAAGTGAAACTTCTTGGCAGCCTTACTAGGCTAAGTTACCAAAATTCAAGAAGCCTAGTCTTGGCATCACTAAGGAAATTGAATATGTTACAACCTTTGAAAAAAAAGATCAGATTGTGATAGTTGAGGTACAATTTGAAAACCCTCAAGAGGTCCTAAGTGATGAAGAAGAAATGAGCTCTTATATTTGTAGCCTCCACTAGTTAATGGTGAAACCTTAGCCAATTTAGTATTTGAATGACTCTTAAAGAAATAAACAAGTGATTTTGCCTACTTACATGATGTACAATAAGTGTTATTACAATTTTGTTGGTCTTGTCTAGTAGAAGATGATATTTTCTAGCAAATTATCCTTGATTATTTACCAAGTGTGTAGAAATCAATTATTATAGGTCTTTATTGGTGTTCTTTTCTAAGTGTATAGGTGTCTTAAAAGTGGTTTATGACTATATTCCATAAAGGAATCATTCATTACTCTCTTAAGTATCAAAATACCTTATTGAACCTAACTTATGAAATATTGATATGACAATGCAACTTGAATTATGAGTTTCTTGTGAAAGAAGACTTATTTAGCTCTAAGTAGTATATGTTCAATCAATAAGAATAAATATAATATTGGTTCATCCCCTCTAATTTCCTAGTTTTTCTTATTAACCCTTTTCATGCAAAATTTATAGATAAGAGAGTGTTTCAAAGAGTGCATTAAGGTAATTAGCCATTCTATAGATTCATCTCAATAAATTGTTACCCACAACAAGAGATATGTTTCTATTGTGCCACTTGGAAAAGGAGAGCTAGGCGTCTCCTGAAGGGGTACAACTCCAAGTGACAACATAACCCATCAATGAATGGTCTATAATTTATTTGGGACAATAGTAATAAGAGCATGTGTAGGTGCTCTAGATATTTGAATATGGTGTGTAGTATAATTAATAATTATATTACGGTCTTTTGGTAAGTTTTTATTTAGTATCCTTATTTCACATGAATGTGTACTTTTAGTTCTTTATTCATTATGTATATATTACTTGAACTTGTTTTGTGTAATTAATATTTGGATATGATAAACTACATGGTAGTATAAAATATTTTAGTTTAATGAAACTTGAAATTTAATGATAATGAAGTAATCACCATATTCAATGAAACTTAGTTGGAAATAGGAAAGCTCAACTATAATGATCAAGTGGTAATATAACTTCTATTTTTTCTTCTCATTATAGTTGAAGCACTTATAGAAATATCCCATGAATATATAGGTGTGATTTAAGGTATCCAAACTTGATATGTATGTATCTCCCATCCATGTGTATCTCTATCAAGAACTTGATCAACCAATGGTCCTTGGTAGGATTAGTGTGGGAAAGAACAGTCTTGGTAGAGGGTACACTAGGAGGACATCTAATAGTGGTTGTCTTTTATAAAGGTCAATGAATCATGTGTTCCTTAAAAGGATAAGCATAGGATGTATCAGACCTCTTAGAATAACTAGTATAAGAATTAGGGAAATATATCTAGATGTTTCTTTTTTAAATTCAATAATTTACCTATCTGCCAGTTGTGTAAGATTTTTTCTCAAGTGAAAAATAATCATTATCATGGTACCTATTTATACCATGGTAAGTGAAAAAGGTGGTCCTTTTACATTTTCAAATCTATGCAGTGGATATTGAGAATTTGGAGGAATTTTTATAATATGTTTATCCAATAGTGTACATAATATATCATGTAGTCTAGCTTAGTACCAATCAAACTAAAGTGCTTTCATTTTTATAAAGGCATATGGTTTAACTATAGGAGATAATCTATAGGTATATTATTCTCCTTTGTTCAATACATTTACTTCTTGTTCATTTGAATGCACCAATGTTTTTTGAAGTGATTCATCACCCTTCTTATTTTTCTTGTCTATGTTAAAAAAATTATTTGTACTATGTTTTCCTTTAGTTGGAGTAATAAGTAACTCAATTTTTGTATTAATTAAAGCACATACATATTTATGCACATCCCAATATAGCGTGTTGAATGAAGCAAAGGGATTATGAAATGCTCTTTCTATAAGAGGAGAAAGAATACCTCTAGTAAATATAAATTACACTTATAATTATGAGGGGGTATAGTTTAAGGAATATAATATATCCTTAAATATGATAACATAGGATTTGTTGGATTTATTCTCATTTTTTTGTTAATACTTAAAAATTTTATAATGGGAACTTAGGTAAAATATATTGATGATAATTTGACAGGAACACATCTTAGAGTTTTTTAAATGTGGATAAGGAACCATTTGGGAGGCTTTAAAACCAATCAAGATCCTTTTTATCTAAACTTTGATGGAAATCCTTTAATATCAAGCATCCATCCTTAGCCCAAAATTCAAAATAATGTATATATTACTTCAAATGATTTGTAGGATATCCTTTGCCATAAAAGGAAGAGAACATAGGCATGATAAAGGTGGAAGGATATAGATAATAATAAAATATCTATTAATGGGTTGGTACTCTAAGATATTATCATTAAATTAACATCATGGGAGGAAACATACAACTTAAGAAGATTTATTTATTGTTGAAGATATCCCATGGTAATAATTAGAATTGAGAGTATAATAAGTCTACCAAAATTACATAGTATATTTGATGGACACATGTGTGAGTTGCTCTATTTTGTATTTTGCATATATTTTTGTATGTATTTGGCCTTTGTGAGTATATCAATCTACTTTATAATGCGAAGATTCCATCCTTTTGGGCATAGTGAAAGGCTAGAATATGAAGTGAAAACACTTTATAAAACTCTATATAATTCTCAATTATATTTTTATATAGTTATAATGTGATATAAATGAATAGATATTGTTCTAAAATGTTTTTCTTATGTATCTTTTATCATTGTTCAATGAATACTTTCTTTGCTTTAATATGTTAATCATATCATTATACCATCTATTTAGATTTTGTTAAGTCTATATTTATATGTATAAACATCTTTAATTTTCCCATTAATGATTATATTAAATATAAATTTCCATATGTTGTTTACTTTTATCACTTCATGTGCAATCTATCCCTGAATTAGCATGTTCTAAAGGGTTTTCCAAGAACCACTACTAACAATGGTTTCATGAGCATGGATATATTTGTTGAAATGTGTTGAGATGGATACTAGGGCAAAGAGATATACAAATATGGCTTGATGAAAGAATCCAAAATTTTGCATAAGAGGAAGTGAAAATAATAGGGAAGATTGTGAAAGAAATTATTTAGGAACATATCTATGGAGAAATTTATGAAATCTTCTAGTGAGAATTCTTAGTTTATTATCTATGTGGTTATATAGATTGGAGTATTATTATTTTTAGATAATAAGTATGGAATTCATATCTTGGTCAAAATAAATCTAGAAAGCCTACAAAATATAGATACTAATTATACCCGTGCAATAGATTATTAGACCAAGACTACCATTGATCGTTATATCATATAATTTGTTATACAAGGCTATTTGGATTTTGGAGCTATGTAGGGCCTATTTGTCAGAGGAATCTATGAAAAGTTACTACAACAACTACCTACTCTAATTAAGATGTTTTTAGAAAAATCCATGGTGACTATTCCTATTAATATAGATTAGATGCATTAGGTGTTATGTGGATACATGTGATGTAAGAGTGAATGATGCATATTTGAATAGAAGAATTTGAACTTGAAACTAGAATATGGAAAATTAAAAGAGTTAGAGTGAGAAGAAAATTATAAGATTAGAAGGAGAAATATGAAAATAAAAAAATATGGAATAAATTGAATAATTTAGATTTAATTTTCAGTAGGAGTAGGAATAAAGTAGAGGATGTCAAAGATAAGGGATCTTATAGAGAGGCTTTGTAAGATGTTAGAATAGGAGAAGGTAGAGAGTATGTAGAGTATGAAAGAGAAGGGCCAAAGAAGGGAGAAAAAATAAATGAAGATAGAGATTATATGGAGTAAAGTGAAGAGGAAGACGAAATTAGGATAATAGTAGAGTAGTTAAAATATAAGAGTAGATCATAGTTAAGGGGAAAGATATTATTTGGATGAGGGAAAGAATATTCTTGAGAAGAGATTATTCTCAATCATATAAGTATCATAGGTTCAATATCATAGATAGGAAAAATTAAAGATAAAGATCATTCATTTCTTGAGTAAGCATCCTCTAAGCCTAATTTGTCATTAGTTAGAAAAAACACCAAGTGCAAAGGAAGGGATGGGTAGAATCTATTTTGAATCATTTATAGATAAATTTGGTAAAATTAGTGCAAAGACTAATAAATAAATAGATAATAAGAGTCTAAAAGAGATTGGAATCACTTTTGAACTAGTTTCAAGACACCTATAAAAACTAGTGTGAAAAATCTTGTAGTCATAATTACTAATGTGCAACAACCTATAGTTGTAGTTACTAGTGCACAAAATCTAGTGGTAGCAATTGAAAGTGCAAAAAATGTGGTATTGAATATAGGCATGTTTATTTCTTTGACATAATATGATGGTTCTATGGACCCTTAATAATATTTTTTAACCTACAACATGAAGTGGTAGGTTAAGGGAATAACCTATGAATATGTAAAAAAATGCAAGATCATAGGAGCTTTAGCAGGTCAAGATTTGGAGTTCAATTGTAAAATGGATGTTAATGCCATATATATTCAATAAGTTACAGAGTATCTAATTGTATAATTTAATATGAAGAAGTGATTGAGTTAGACTATTGAAGATATGGAGGAGGTTCAGTAGCAAAGCAAAAACTCCATATGGGATTATGATCATATATTTTTAGATGTGATAAATAATATTGATTTTATTGAGAAGGATAAGGAAAAATATACTTGGTTTGTATAAAGGATACAATATAAAATAAAATTTTCAATTGTGTAGTCCAAATTTTTTATTAAGGTTATTGCTCAAGTAGTTTCCCTACAAGTTGAGTAAATTGAGGATTATGGAGATGCCCCAGTATTTGGCTCTAACGTTGAGGTGAAAATTGATGATTTTATCAAGATGATGGATGAGATGCATGAAAGTTATAGACCTAAGATTGGATTATGGTGTATAGAGTCTAGTCAAGAAGGGAATCATAGGATTTATTATCCTAAACTCAAAACAAATTTCTAGGAACTATGTAGAGTAGTAGGGCATGCAACCTCAATGTGTCATATATTATAATAGTACATTAAAAAATCTTAGAGTTTGTAATATTTTTTTTGTAAATTTACCAATCATGATGAGAAGAGTTATCAATATTTATAGGAACTTAAGGAAGATATTAGCATAAATGTCTTTTCAGCCATAATAAAACAATTACCTATTGTGAAGCAAGAATTCTAGGTCCAGAGGTGGAAATGACTAGTATGACAAAAGATGATCCTAATTGGATGCCTTCTTTGCCTCAATATCAATATCAACCTCAGGTCTAAATGGATAGACACTAACATCGCCATAATACCAGTATCATTCATCATGTAATTATGTGAGTCATCAACATTAACAATTAAATTGGGATCCAACATCACTTCAACATTAGTATGGTAATGAATAACAATCATATCAAAGAGGATTTATTGGTAAATAATCACATGGTTGGGTCATTCAAAAAAATAGATGAGGATGTAGAGGATGATACCGAGTTGGATATCAAGGAGGTCACAATAATGATAATTGACAATCTCACTATCCCATTCAATGTTATTTGTGTAGTGAGTATAATCATTTTTTAAGAAATTACCCCACTAATCCTCAAAGATAGACCTACCATGTTTATTTTAGATTTGAAGGATAATATGAGACTGAATATTACCTAGTATTAGAGAATCAAAGGAAAGACAATCTTATGTGCAATGTGAATATGATAAATGTCTAACCTAGCAAAAATACATTCATGCAAATAGTCACTAGACAACAACATGCAAGGCAAGGGTTTCTTCCATTATAAATTCTAAAAGATCATGGAATCATGAAGGTAAAACTTGATAAATATTTTGATTCTACTACAAATAATATATTGATATATCAAGCTTTGTAAGTCCTTCAGGACATACAAGAGTAGAGTGCATAAAAAAGAGACACCACAAACATTGGCACACAAATTTATGGGAAATTGTGTGGATTATGAGACATGAAGGTGTTGTTACTAATTTGATAGATTTTTTGAAATTTATCATTACTATATGTAATCAATACATCTAATAAAACATTAAAAAACTTTTACATAATCTTCCAGAGTACACACAATGAGGATAAGAACATACTGATAAGGTGGCATGGTATGTCAAAACTAAAAAACCCTTAGATGTTAAATCACATATGAAAATTGAGCTCATAGGATATGAGATCCCTAATGCATTAATTAATTTTATAATTATTATCAACATGTTCCTAAATCAACTTGGGAGGCTATTGGTATTCTAATCTTTTGGTATAGTATCGTTACTCTCAGTCTTGTAGATTATGGGAGAATAGATCCAATTAGTCACTTGAAATATGTGGAGATTAAAGTTGTTGAGTTAGGTCTATGAGTATATTTTGAGGTCATTTACATGAAAACACATGAGACACATTATCCTACCTTGATTAGTAATAAGTGGGCTTATAATGGGTAAATGACTATCAATATAGTGTGTAATTAATTAGAAGCACATCAATGGGAAAAAATACTTGTTATCCCACTTAATAAATTAAGACATAAGCATTATGTTATCCCAAAAGAACTAGTGATAATATTTGGTTCAAAGTTAACACAAATAAAAAATAAAATGCTATACAAGTTATAGAATATTAATTATTTAAATCACATCTTGAGCAACACATACAACTACAAACCATAAATTAGTTGCTATACAAACCAATTCTAAAAAAGTCTCTATCTCTTCAGTTTCAAATTGAAGGATGTACCTCTCTATCTGTGTAATCTCCAACTAAGTCAGAGGCACATTTCCTATATAATATAGGTACATTTATAATGGATTATACAGAGCCTCATCTAGAACGTGTATTACCATGGGAATTAACATCTTCAATAAGAGGTGACTTAGACATGCATATGTTGAATTAGGCTAGGGAGATCATGAGGTATAACCTTTGTGAATGGTGTTCACCACAAAATTCCAATTGCCACAATATTTTACAATAGAGGATCTTAACCAGTTCATCTTGAGGTTAGATCACCATATACCAGATATAGATCAAAGAGTTAACACACCTAGCTATGCATTAAATTAAATTATTATGACATGGTGGGTAGTGCATAGAGAACAATAATTACAATGGGACAAAGTGTGCAAATTTATATGAGTAGTATTTTAGTTAACACTCACTATTAGGACAGAGTGGCCATTATTTCAAGAAGGACAATGTATATAACTACATATTCATAAATGTGTATATATATGATCTATGTAAGGTGTTGATCTAAGATACTAGGTGCATAATTTTATCCACACACTAGTGCCACTTCCAATTATGTGGTATATACATCAAGAGCATAGGAAGGAAACTAAACATTGAGCATAGGTACATTAATATTTTATTCAAACTTTTGGTTTTGAAGATTAAAATCTAGTAGTGCACAATGCATTGAAAAATTGAAACTTTTCTATGTTATGGTCAAGTAGAAGATTTGGGAAATGTGATAGACTCATCATCATAGTAGGAACCTACTTGAGATTTGAATCTATCAATTCATAATTACAAGGCTATTAAATAAGATAAATCTCTTCTTAAACCTTGTAATAGATTTATAGAAGAGCTAATAAAATGTGTTAAAAATGATGGGGATGTTGATTTAGAATGCTTCTTCAAACCATAATGAGAAGCAGAGCCAATAAACATTCAAAACACAGAACAAGATGAGGAAGAAAGATTGCATAATATAAACATTAAAAAATAAGAAGGAGAACAAACTCTATGAGAGTTACTTCCCACTAGATCTTAAAAATTATATCAAGAACCTCTAAATAATATTGAATAAAATATTTGAATAGAGTCTATGCCGAAACTTACAACTATGGGAGACTATTGGGCATAAAAATGAGATTTCAAAGGTATTGTAAATGTTAAAAGATTATCAAGATGTCTTTTTGAATAAGTTCATAGAATCTAAAGGTGTAGATCCATAATTGGGGGAGATACACATTGAATTAAAAGAGTCTATTAGATCCATTAAAAATAATCCATAAAAATTGAATCCCAACATGAAAATGAAAGTGAAGGCTGAGTTGAATTGCATACAAGAAGCATGGATTATTTATCTAGTAGAAAAGTTAGATTGAGTTAGTCCCATGGTAGTGTAGCCAAACAGGACCAATGAGATTCAAGTATGTGGGGATTATCATGCAATGAATGATTATTGAATTAATGATCCATTCCCAATACCATTCACATATGAGGTTATTGAATTACTCATTGGCCATAAGGTATACTCATTCACAAATGGATTCAGTGGATACCTTTAAATTCATATCATAAAGGAAGAATAGGCTAAAAAAATTGTAACAGAATTGGGTTCATTCACATATAAGGTAATGCATTTTGGTCTTAAGAATACTTTAACAATGTTCTCTAAAGCTGTGGTAACTACACTTAAAGATTTTATTCATGATTTTTAGAAGTTTATTTGGATGATTGGGTTTTCTTCTATTTATTCAAAGATCATTTGTCTAAGTTGTGTCTAATGCTAGAATGTTGTCAAGCCCTACGTATCATGCTACATATAAAAAGTGCTTGTTTTTCATGTCTTTCAGTGTTATGCTAGGTCACATCATATGTAGTCATGGAATCTTAGTTAACCAGGCTAAAATTATAGTCTTATTAGGATTTCCACCTAAAACTAGTTTCGCAAAGGTGTGAACCTTTATGGGTCACACTAGATATTATATAAAACTTATCACGCAATACACAACCATATTTGCTCCATTGGAAAATCTATTGCATAAATATATAGAGTTTAAATGAACACCAAAATGTCAAACAACATTTATTGATCTCAAATAAAGGTTTGTAAAAACTCCTATCTTAGTTTTTCTAGATTGGAAGAAGTTATTCCATGTACATTTGGATGCTTTAGGTGGCATATTAGGAGTTATCTTAACACATCTAGGGGATGGTGGGTTAAATTATCTTATACACTTTGCAAATTAGAAACTATTAGATTAGAGAAAAATTACACGACCATAGAAAAAGAAGCCCTATAAATGGCGTTTTCCTTATAAAAATTTATGTATTATATTTTGGCCACACTATTTGAGCTTTTTAAAGATCACCAGGCCTTGTAATAGTTAGTTAATAAGCCTCTGTTGGGTGGATAGATCTCAAAGTAGGTAATGTTTTAATAATTCTAATTCAAAATTAATGTAAAACTAGGATGAGTAAATGTGGGACCTAATCATTTGAGTAGGCTTTGAAATGGATAAGAAATAAAATAAAAGTAGGATGAATCCCCAGATTTAAACTTTTTAAGAGCCTTTACTATACTTTATAATATGGAATACATTACAAACTTCTTGGAACAAGGAACCTTTCCTATGCACTATGTTAAAAGGGATAAGAAACAAATAGTTACATGAGCCATTCCTTATAATCTCTTCACTATATTTTTGTATAAGGTTGGGAAGCATGATGTGATCTACATATGATTCAACTTAGAATATGAGTGACCATAGATCCTTTAAGAATCACATCAATGAGTCATAGAAGGCCATTTCATAGGAGAAACCACTATGATAAAAAAAACTATAGAGTGGTCTTCGGTGGCCAAATTTATTTTAAAATACTCATAGGGTGGAAAAAGACTATTATAATTGATAAAGAATGGGAAAATTGAATCACTGAAATGAGATGCCTTTGGTTCCAATGTTAACTAAGCAAACTTTTGAATAATGAGGCATTGATTTTGTAAGGCCTATAACTCCTCCAAGTAAACATAGTCATGTGATATATATCATTACTATGACAAACTATTTCACAAAATGGGTGGAAGCTATTACAACACCAAGATATGGTGTGAAAGATGCCACTAATTTTTTGTATGAAAATATCATAACATGGTTCAAATCTCTAATTAAATTTTTTAGTGATAGAGGTAATCACTTACTCAATAACACAATAAAGACTCTTACTAAAGAGTTCATGATTTCATACCACAAAAGCATGACCTATCATTCAAAATTAGAAGGGCAAGCTAAGGCTTCAAACAAAGTTTTTGGAAAAATATTGATGATGATATGCAATGTTCAAAGGGATGATTGGGAGGATCACATTCTTATAACTTTTTAAGCATACATGAATACATTATTCTTAGTTTATGAATTGCAATGATTATGAGGTTGGGTAATTAGGACTTGTTAAAGGATAGATTGAAGGTTTTGGTAAAAATGGAGGAAAATAGGGAACAAACATAGAGAACAAAGGAGATTAAAAATTTTATTCAAAAAGTGTGGCATGATCATAAATTATGATATAAATAATTTTATCCATAACAAGCGGTATTACTCTATGACAATAGATTTAAAACATTTCTAGGAAAGTTGTGCATTGGATGGAAGGGACTCTATATCATTTATGATGTTTCACAATAAAGTATAATTATTTTAGAATATATGTAGGGAACCATTCTAACAAGGTGTGTAAATGGTTGTAGGCTTAAACCTTACCATCATTGATCTTTATCATTCATTACTGACAAAGAGAGAGGATGCTAAGTAGAACCATATAGTTAGTATTTTTATTTAATGTTGGTTTTTTTTTTTTAGGGTTAGTGTGTTTGTATATTTCAATATATATGTTGTAACACATCAAAACAAAGCTTGGATATTTAAGATCATAGAGTGAAATTGATATAGATTTAGCCTGAAGGAAAGATAGCTAGTAATAAAACACATGGTGGTCATCAATTAAGTCTAAGAGGAGGTATTGAAAATACAAGTATAGAGAAATGGAAAATAATGGTCATTCAAAATCATTAATGATGAAGAACTTGAGAGATTACATCTTTCCCAAAGTAGATAGAGTGGTAGAATGATAGGATGTGCCATAAAGGAATGTGGATAGATGAAAAGTCATTGCGTCACATTAGATACCTACTGGAAGATGGATCAAATAATCTAGATGCATAATGGTAACCATCATATAAAAAAATAGTTGGTTAATATAAATTTTGGAGGTAAACTCATGCACAACCAAATAAAAATATTTAAATTTGTCATTCAACTAGATTTGGGTAGAAAACACTATATAAAAAATTTGTGGACAACACAAAGACATTACACACTTTTAAAAATAAAATAAATCTATGATTTATGTCCAAATCAACTACTTGTGCATAGATTTCTCACTAGAGCTAGACCAAGCAAAGAAAATTATTCAATTTATTACAAAATTGTAACCATGGATAGGACACAACTATTGATTCCACTCACCAATGCATAAAATGAGGATATATGGATTGGTTTCAGACTCAGCCAAACCATATATCATGACCCATACCCCTTTGGTTTTATTTATGCTACAAAATCTACTCTATTTTCCCATGACCATAAGAAGCAAAAAAAATAAGAGCATTATCACTTAAACATCCTCTACGAGGATCTAATGCTGAGTGATTGATCAAATTGCCTACTTTTGGAAAATTAGATGAGGTAATGCTTACTTTGATTAGTGGATATAACAAAGGTGTTATATGCATGCTAATTTACTTGCCCTAATCATTCAACTAACCTCACCAATTATCTCAACTAATTTCATTTAACTAAATAAATCATTTTTTATTAATAATCTAAACCCCCCTCTCACTATATATTTATCACATTCATACTAGTCTTTATACATACCCCACATTATATTAATCCATCACTTATCCCATTAATATTTCATTGACCTATTAATCCCATTTCATTTAAACTCCACTTTCCCACTTGCTAATTTTAAATTCAAAATATGCTACCTACCCCACAACCCTACCTACCCATAGTATTTGCTACAAACCTAGTTCCTTAATCCTATTTAAAACCCCTATTAATCCTCTTTAATCCCTAATGAAGTATAGAGTTCTCTAACTCTAGAAACTTCCTCTAATCTCTCCACTCCTCTAGATCCCACTAAATCTAGAGGATTCTTAGTAATTTTAAATTCCTTTTTATTCCCTCCACCACATCTATAAATAAATATGAAAATAATTTGACTATACTAATTGGAAAATACATAAGCTCACTTAGCCTTCATACTCTCTATCACATTACATCCATAATCCTTATCTTGCATCTAAAGCCATTAATACTTTTGCCTCAATTTGAAGTTTTGAATCCACCTTGTCTTGCAATTCAACATCATATAATCAAATTATCTTGGAGAAGCATTGATGATCTTGGAGGGAAGACTCAATGAATAAAGGTGATGGTAAGAGTATTTTTATTAAATTATGATTGCTTCCTCATTCTCTCTCTTTGATGTTTTGTAGATTTTGAGTAGATGAATAAGTTGTGATAATGTTCAAATATATTTCTCAAATTTACAATCATAAATTTGGAGACCACAGTGGGAACCATCCTTTTGTCTAACCATTATGTGTGTGAGGTATTAAAAATACAACTTGAAAGACTGGTTAGGAATAAATTGGACTAAAATTTTCAAAATTTTCATGTTTTAGGAGAGTCACGATTTCGCTCTACAAATAATGATTTTGCACTTGTAATTTTTCATTTGATAATAGTAGTTTTAACTTGAACATGTAACTTAATCATTAATAGTTAGTTTATTTGGTGGTTTATTAACTCTCTTCAAAATTGCTTATACATATCTACATTTTTTATTTCCATCTGAGATTTTGTATCTGCTAGTTGTGATTTTGATTTAATCTATACACTAATTCTTATATAGTTGATTAGAATTATAACTTTGGATTTTTTGGTTTCTTTTCCCCCTGGCTAATCTTGTGACCTTGAAAGAATAAGATAAAACTTTGACACTTCCAAAACAATAATATTTTTTTTACTAAGCAAAATCACTTATTGTAATTTGTGACAGATTTTTATTAAAAAAATTAACTTTGAAAGTTGTGATTTTGATTTGGATCTAATATAACTTATACACATTTGAATTTGGTTTTTTTTAGTCTTATTCTTCTCTACTTGACCTTGTTCTAGTTTCAAGAAAGGAAAAACTCTGTCTAGATAAGATCATCACCTCTTTATCAACCTCTTTCGCATCTTATTCAACATCACTTATAGCAAGTATAAATACCAATTTTAAATCATGATTTTGACATACTAAGAGTGATTTTGTCATAGTTAATTATATTTTTTGTTTTCATTTTATACTTGTAAATAGTCTAATTTGGTAAAAAAAAAATACTTCTTAGTCTTTTTATATTTTATATATAATCTATTTTTTATATAAATGCAAAATCACCTCTAATTAATAGTAGTTTTAATTAGAAGAAGTGATTTTAAATTATTATCAACAATTTTGACTTATTCATAGGTATAATTTTGGACATAATCATATTTGATAGAATTTAGTATAATCTTACTTTAAATCTCACTGGTCCTTTGTGTTTCCTACTTTTCATTTTGGTTAATCCATTATTCTATTTTCTTAGAATTTTTAATATTGCTTGGCACTTTCTATGATTTTGATTAACAATTGTAATTTTGTATAATATATAAGTGGTTTTGAATAGCTAACCATAGATTGATTATCCATTAACTACTTACAAAATCACATATTACCTATCTACAATTTTGAACTGCTAATTGTTGTAGGCATCTAATTCCTATCACTATTGTGATAAAATTGTCAACCTAAATGATATTTTGTGACAATGCACAATCTAGACCAAAATCACTAAAATTCTCTAAATCATTCAAACATGTCATGTATATGTGTCGATTTGTGCTCATGTATCCCTTAATGCGGTAATGCATTTTATGTCATTATTATATTTTCTTAAATTAATTCAATTCAAATTACAACCATGTAAAATGACATCTTGGATCATTGAAATCTTCTAATTCAATTGCACACATTACATGCATGTGTTAATACCCTAACTAAGGTATTACCTCGTACACAACTAATACCTTCTTTTGATTATGCTCTAGTCAAATTATGAATCAGTAAGATGACATTTCTAACTAGGTTGATTAAACGTATGATAAATTTCTAAAGAATTATAGGAAACTAATTAAAGTCACTTAAGTAAATCAAAACCAAATTAGAAGCCTAAGTAGAAATTCTATTAAAGTTATTGAATATGTATTTAATATAAATTCATTATTTAATTTTGTATCATCTCATGACATTATCCTAGAGTTGCCATACATAAGCCAGTAATGGGATAAATATCAAGATTAAGCTCTCCCATTCCTCATCAATGCCCTATTATTCCAAATATTCATGACATTATTTATTTATTATCTCTCCAAGATTGAATCAATCTACGGCCACACATTTTTATCTCAAGATGGATAAACATGGTTGATCCTAAACATTTCAAAAAAACTATAAATAAGTGAATGAAGACCATCATTTTTAAGCTATTTTTGTGTAAACTTTCTATGCAAAAATATCTTCATCAATATTGAATTGTGTAAACTTGTTATGTACAAATACTTTCAAACAAGATTCACTTATTCACCTAATTATACCAAATTAAAGAACCTAAGTCATTGGTGAACTAAGAGATGATGGAGGCTCATGTTACACCTTATTAATGAATACTTAGAGAACCAAATCTAGGGAAAGTATGCTTATTGACCTCTTTTAAAGGAGGGATGCTACTTGGAAGGTATATCTTGTCTTAATTTTTTAATTAGCTTCTTGAATTCATTAGCACCATCCCTTGAGGGGGTAGGCTAACACGTTAGTTCTCTGTTCTTATTTTAAGATTTCTTGACTAATGCATGAGCTAACTTATTTTGTAATCATATTCTACATTATGGAATGCTTGATGGGATGGTGCATCTCACACATCATTTTATCCCTTCTAATTTAGCACTCAGACCCTCTTTTGAGGCTTTTTTGTTCTTTTTTTCTCTAATTTTTGTGTTTATGACTTTTGGACCAAATGACAGAACTAATTTGTAATTAGTGAATTCATTTTAAACATCAATCAGAATGCCCTATGTAATGGTGGAATCAACTTAAGCAATAGTTAGATCACCCACATAAATGGTGAAAATTGAATTTTGTGTTTTTCTATCTCTATCTATGTTTTTACAAAATGGTGAAATCAAACTAAAGATCGATGGATTCAACTTGTGAAATGATAGGATCACCTAAGATCAGTTAGAGCATCCTACACCAAAACTTACAGGTAACTGCTATGTTTTTCATTTTTATCATTTCAATGAGTTTTCCCTATTTATCAACGAGATCGCCTTGTTAATCGGCGATATCATCCTACTAATTAGTGAGATCACCAAATAGTTTGTTTGCTTCTCTATGTAATAATAGAATTATTTTGTAAAATGATGGTATGATGCAGGAGCATCACTACTTAGAGCACATTTATTTCATTCTGGCTTTGATGTAGCTATTTTAATTGTTTTGTTTTCCCTCCATTTTTTGCATTTTGAAAATTGGTTTTTATTTTTATTTTTTTTAGCCTGCAAATATAGTCTGTTAGGCAAATAGTTAAACCATTTTGAATCTTCTTATGTTTAGAAGATTGTTTTATGCATTTTTGGGGAGATTGTTGCGCCCAGCTCAGGATAGAATAATTAGCTAAAATGGGAGCATATGTGGATTGGTGTGGGTGAAAAAGACAAAAACAAAATGTACATGAAAATAAGGGGAAAGGATGGCAATTTGAAGAGCAGGGGCGTAGGAGGAAGACTAGCAGCATAGAATAATACCAAGTGAATATTTTTTTGATTGATATTAATAAAATATGTGTGATTCCTTTGTGAGTGGAGTTGTCTTGGTTTCCTAAATCCAAATATATGAAAAGGAGACATTGCCATTTTGCTGGGCATTGTGATTTACTTCAAATTCATTTTGCTGAGTGTTGTTATTTTGCTTCAAATCCATTCTGATAGGCGTTGTTATTATTTTGGAACATTTTAAATGCATTGGTCTTAAATATAACGTTGGGCATTCCATGTTGGCTAGGCCACCACATTGTTTATAGTTGATGTGATGTTCATAGCATATGATGGGCGTTCTATTTGTTGGTTCGCATATGACTGTGGAGCGATTCATTGTGTTAATTCAATTCTGGGCATTTTGTTTTAAAATAAAGAGTGTTTGTTGTTTGTTAGACAATATGATGAACATAAAATAGAACAATGTTTGGTCTGTCACAATATATATGCCTTTGTGAGCTATCATTACTGAGTCATAGACCAATGCTGGATTGTCCAAACATTTGGGTTGTTGTAAGCTGTCTTTGCTGAAGCGCAAATCAATGCTGGGTCATTTCAAAAGTTGGACCACCTAAAATGTATTGATTTTAATTTTTGTTTTGTTATTGTAATGCTAGAGAGGAAGCCCACGCTGCTATTGTGATTTTCAATAAATCCTATGCTATCAAAACAAAAAAAATTACTCTGTTGCTTACTGGGAAATTGTGCGTTGAGTTAAGTGTGAAGAGTATTTTGGTCTTTAAAAAAAATAATGTTTGTAAGACTTTGAACAATACTATCCAGATTAGAAGTCAGATATATATATATATATATATATATATATAAAGTTTTGTATGCTAGAGGGCTGGTGCTCATCATTTGGTATCAAAGCACAAGGGATTGTGATCCAAGCCAAAGAGAAGCAGAACCAGATTTGTGAACAAAAAGCAAGATGGCCATGAGAATCAGGAATAGAGGTAGAGCTACAGGAAGGAGACCTGGAGGATAGGTTGCACTGGTAGAGGAGATTAAGAACCTGACAGCTAGGCTGCAAGACCTGGAGATGGCTCAAAGAAGAGGCATTGACATGGGTAAAGTTAGTGATAGAGAAGAGGAGCCACTAGAAGATGAATTGGTGGTGGAAGAAGAAATAGCTGAAGAGAGGTTGATCAAAGCCATTATGAAGGTGAACACAAAGCCAAAAATGGAGGTTCTAATGTATGAAGGTAATTTGAATGTGGAAGAATTAATTGATTGGATTAATGCATTAGACAAATATTTTGAGTATGAAGGAATTGAAGAAGATGATAAGAAAGTAAAGTATGCAATGACAAGGCTAAAGAAACATGCATCCCTGTGGTGGGATGGAGTGCAAGAAGAAAGAAGAAGGAAAGGGAAGCCAAAGATCAGAAGCTGGGATAGAATGGTAGCAAAAATGAAAGGTAAGTTTATGCCCAAAGATTATCAAGCAAATCTTTTTAAGCAATTACAAAATTTGAAGCAAAAAAGAAATGTCTGTGAAAGAATATACTGAAGAGTTTTACAGATTAACTATAAGATCAAGTCATATTGAGGATGATACAGAGAAGGTAGCCAGATACACCAATGGTTTGAAATTTTCCATTCAAGATGAAATTAGTCTTCTCATTCCTAAGATAGTTGAGGAGGCATATCAATTTGCCTTGAAAGCTGAGGAGAAGATTGCAAGGAAACATACATCCTTCTCAAGAGGAAGAGGCAGGTTCAACAGAGGTCGAGGATTTCAAGGAGGTAGAAGACAGCTGCAAACATCTCATGAAGAGGCCAGTAGCTCACAAAGTTCAAGAGGCAGCTATACACCAAGAGGAAGAAGACCATACCACGGATATCAAAGAGGAAGAGAAAGATTCATGAGCAAATGCTTTAAATGGAACAAGTATGCAGGACACAGGGCATATGAGTGTCCAGAGAACCCTTCTACCAGCCATGAGAGAGGTGTACATGTGACTGAAGGTGAAAAACAAAATGCAGAAGTTACAACAGCTTATGAAGATACTCTAGAAGAAGGTGAGTCTCTTTTGATGAAAAGAATATTGTTAAAGCCAAATAAATAAGTTGTAGAACCACCTCAAAGGAAAAATTTATTTAGAACCACATGTAAGAGTAAGGGGAAATTATGTAAGGTCATTATTGACAGCGGAAGTACTGATAATCTTGTGTCAACTGAGATGGTGGAAAAACTAGGCTTGAAGAAGGAGGTACATCCTATACCTTATCAAGTCTCTTGGCTACAAAAAGGACACAAACTTCTAGTAAGTGAACAATGCAAAGTAGATATTCAGATAGGAACATATAAGGATCAGATTTTATGTGATGTCATGCCCATGGATGTATGTCATATCTTGCTTGGAAGGCCTTGGCAATTTGACAGGAAGGCCATACATGATGGAAGGCAGAATACATACATGTTTGAAAAGGATGGGATCAAGCATACACTCACACCATTGAAAGAAGAGGCTGATGCTATTTTTGGATAGAATTCTAAAGTTTTGATAGTAAGTGGCAAAGATTTTCTACATCAAATGAAGAAAGAAGAGGTAAACTTTGTTGTAATTGGTAGGCCAAGGAGTGTAGTCACTAATACTAAGTTGATTGATTTGCCATTAGAGATTCAAGATATGTTGAATGAATACATTGACATTGTGGTAGATGATTTACCTAATGATTTACCACCATTAAGAAGTATTAGTCATCACATAGACTTGATTCCAGGAGTAAATCTTCCAAACAAGGCTGCCTACAGGTTGACACCAAAGGAGAATGAAGAGATCAAGCATCAAGTTCAAGAATTGTTAGACAAAGGATTGGTAAGAGAGATTTTAAGTCCTTGTGTTGTCCCTATAGTGTTGAGTCCTAAGAAAGATGGGAGTTGGAGAATGTGTACAGACTCCAGAGCAATCAACAAGATTACTATCAGGTATAGATTTCCATTGCCAAGAATTGATGATTTACTTGATTGTTTAAGTGGAGCTACATATTTCTCTAAGATAGATTCAAAAAGTGGTTACCATCAGATTAGGATAAGAGAAGGGGATGAATTGAAAATAGCCTTCAAGACTAATGATGGACTCTATGAGTGGTTAGTTATGCCATTTGGACTAACCAATGCACCAAGCACCTTCATGAGGCTGATGAATGAAGTGCTGAAGGAGTTCACTGGTAAGTTTGTGATAGTGTATTTGGATGATATTTTGGTGTTTAGTTAAACTAAAGAAGATCATTTGAAACATTTGAGGATGGTGTTGAGTAAACTACATAAGGAGAAGTTGCTAATCAATGTCAAAAAGTGCAGTTTTTTGAAAATAGAGTTGATATATTTGGGATTTGTGATTTAAAAATAAGGATTGAAGATGGATAAGGAAAAGATTAAGGCCATACTTGAGTGGCCTACACCTAGGATCACTTATGAGGTAAGAATCTTTCACGGTTTGGCTAGCTTCTATAGGAAATTCATAAGAAATTTTAGTGGAATTGTTGATCCAATGATAGATACAATCAAGGGTGATAAAAGAAGTTTTTGTTGGACTGAGGCTGCTGATAAGAGTTTTAGATTGTTGAAAAAGAAGGTAACTAAAGAGCCAATCTTGACCTTGCCTAATTTTAATAAGCTTTTTCAAGTAGAATGTGATGCTAGTGGAACTGCAATAGGCATTGTTTTGAGTAAAGATGGGAAGCCTATAGCATACTTTAGTGAGAAGTTAAGTGATGCTAAAAAAAAATATTCAGCTTATGATCAAGAATTCTATGCTCTTGTACAAGCTTTGAAGAAGTGGAGGCATTATCTTTTGCCTAAAGAATTTGTTTTATTCACTGACAATTATGCTTTACAGTTCATTAGCAATTAGAATAAGTTGAATCAAAAGCATGTCAAATGGATTGAATTTTTACAAAGTTTCACATTCACTATTAAGCATAAGAAAGGACAATCTAACAAGGTTGCAGATGCCTTAAGCAGGAGAAATCTGATCATACAAGAGTCTCAAGTAAGTATTGTGGGATTTGAAGATTTGAAGGAGCTATATAAGGAAGATCCAGACTTCAAGGAACCATATGAAGCTTGCATGAATCCAGTGGGGGTTGAAAGAAGTCCTTGGATAGATTTCATGGTCCAAGAGGGTTTGCTATTTAGAGGCAACCAGATTTGCATTCCCAAGATTTCCATGAGGGAGAATTTGTTGAAGGAAAAACATAGTGGCAGCTTATCAGGACATTTTGGGCAGAACAAGACATTAGCACAATTGAGTGCTCACTACTATTAGCCAGGTATGAGTATTGATGTTAAGAAATTTGTTGAAAGGTATAAAATATGCCAATATGCTAAGGGAAGCAGTCAAAACATAGGTTTGTACCAGCCACTACCCATTCCAAATAGGCCTTGGGATTCAATAAGCATGGATTTTGTACTTGGTTTGCCAAGAACTCAAAAGGGCCATGATTCCATATTTGTTGTGGTAGATAGGTTTTCAAATATGGATCACTTTATTCCATGTTTCAAAACAAGTGATGCTACTCACATAGCTAATCTATTCTTCCAGGATATTGTTAGATTGCATGGATTGCCTAGAAGTATTATTTCTGACAGGGACACCAAATTTGTTGGACATTTTTGGAGAACCTTATGGAATAAATTGGGAACACAACTAAGTTTCAGTTTAGCCTATCATCCCCAAACGGATGGCCAAATAGAGGTTGTCAATAGGAGCTTGGGCAACATCTTGAGAAGCCTGGTAAGTATGCATCCGAAACAATGGGATCTTACACTTGCACAAGCTGAATTTGCCTATAATGATTCTCCTAACAGAAGTATAGGATTGAGCCCATTTCAAATAATGTATGGAATGCATCCAAGAGGTGTGTATGAGTTAATAAATCTAAGTAGCATGGAGACAAGAAGTGCTGATGTGGAAGAATTTGCCAATGCCATGCAAAATTTGCATGAACAGGTAAAGAAGAAACTTGAAGAAAACACCATCAAGTACAAGCTAAGGG
This sequence comes from Torreya grandis, assembly GCA_037957365.1. Classification (NCBI taxonomy): domain Eukaryota; kingdom Viridiplantae; phylum Streptophyta; class Pinopsida; order Cupressales; family Taxaceae; genus Torreya; species Torreya grandis. The sequence goes on from JARHVA010002014.1 coordinate 1,989,827, forward strand.
CAGATCAAAAGAAAAGAGAGGTTAGTTTCAGTATTGGAGACCTTGTTCTTGCTCATCTCAGAAAATAGAGGTTTTCAAAGATAGAATAAAACAAGCTAAAGGTAAAGAAAATAGGACCATGCAAGGTAATAAGGAAGTTTTCAAATAATGCATATGAAATAGAACTGCCAAAGGGGATTGGAATCTCTCCAATTTTTAATGTTGTAGATTTATATCCATACAAGGACGAAGGACAATCAGCCAAAGAAACTGAAACAGAGGTAGATGAAGTTATCCAATGGGAGCAGCAACTACCAAAGGAAGTGCCAAAGGAAATTGAGAGTATTTTAGAGAAGAAAGTAGTTAAAAAGACAAGAAACAAAGAATACTTCTAGTATCTAACTAAGTGGAAGAATCTACCAGCTGAAGATGTAACATGGTTGATTGCAGATGATATCCTTAAGCTGGGCACAAGTATAGACAAAGTGATGCAGAAAAATAACAAGTGAAGAATACCTCTTCTGCTGGTTGGAAGAATGATGTAGGAGCATCACTACTTAGAGCACATTTATTTCATTCTAGCTTTGATGTAGCTATTTTAATTGTTTTTTTTTCCTTCCATTTTTTGCATTTTGAAAATTGGTTTTTATTTTTATTTTTTTAGCCTACAAATATAGTCTGTTAGGCAAATAGTTAAACCGGTTTGAATCTTCTTATGTTTAGAAGATTATTTTATGCATTTTTGGGGAGATTGTTGCACCCATCTCAGGATAGAATAATTAGCTAAAATGGGAGCATATGCAGATTGGTGTGGGTGGAAAAGACAAAAACAAAATGTACATGAAAATAGGGGGAAAGGATGGCAATTTGAAGAGCAGGGGCATAGGAGGAAGACTAGCAGCACAGAATAATACCAGGTGAATATTGTTTTGATTGATATTAATAAAATATGTGTGATTCCTTTGTGAGTGGAGTTTTCTTGGTTTCTTGAATCCAAATATATGAAAAGGAGGCATCACCATTTTGCTGGGTGTTGTGATTTACTTCAAATTCATTTTGCTGAGTGTTGTTATTTTGCTTCAAATCCATTTTGTTGGGCGTTGTTATTATTCTGGAACATTTTAAATGCATTGGTCTTAAATATAATGTTGGGCATTCCATGTTGGCTGGGCTGCCACATTTTTTATAGTTGATGTGATGTTCATAGCATATGCTGGGCTTTCTATTTGTTGGTTCGCGTATGACTGTGGAGCGATTCATTGTGTTAATTCAATTTTGGGCATTTTGTTTTAAAAGAAAGAGTGTTTGCTATTTGTTAGACAATACGGTGAACATAAAATATAACAATGTTTGGTCTGTCACAATATATATGCCTTTGTGAGCTATCATTGCTGAGTCATAGACCAATGCTGGATTGTCCAAACATTTGGGCTGTTGTAAGCTGTCTTTGCTGAAGTGCAAATCAATGCTGGGTCATTTCAAAAGTTGGACCACCTAAAATGTATTGATTTTCATTTTTGTTTTGTTATTGTAATGCTGGAGAGGAAGCCCATGCTGCTATTGTGATTTTCAAGAAATCCTATGCTGTCAAAATAAAAAAAATTACTCTGCTGCTTATTAGGAAATTGTGCGTTGAGTTAAGTGTGAAGAGTATTTTGGTCTTTAAAAAAAAATGTTTGTAAGACGTCGAACAATACTGTCCAGATTAGAAGTCAGATATATATATATTTTAAGTTATGTATGCTAGAGGGCTGGTACTCATCATGGTATTACCCTACATAATAGTGAGTTTTCTCGATAAAATGGTGATAATGCCCTGTGTCAAATTCTAGAGAGCTAAAATAGCAAAATTTTATTTTATTTTGATATTATATGCCTCTTTTTTAAACTTATAACTCTTTATTTTGTAAAATTAAGATAGTTTATATTTTACAACATCCAAATGCAAATTTCACTTCATATTTCATTTGGTGTTCTAAAATGAACTCAAACTTTAGATAAGTACTCTTAAGAGATTTTTTATTGTTGTTAGTTGTGTTTTTATTTTGCAAACCAAGTGTACCATGTGTCATAAATGAGAATGATTCTCATTTATCCTGGATCTCTCTTGCATGACCATTACCACAAAAAAATAAAGCCATCAAACAAATATTATTCACATGTAGTCTCCATTATTTCCTCAAGTGAATCATATAATCTGTAGCCATTCTCTCTTCTACTAGTCTCAGAGAAGTAATAGGAGTGTCTATTAAATAGGAATAAAGGTTGTCATGCACAATAAATAATTTTTGTGTGAAATAAATATTATTTGATATGTAATATTTGCACGTAAAAAATAGATGTATAAATATTCAACACAACAACTAATTAATTGACACCTAATTAAGCTTAGTTCTACGAGTGAGTTTTAACACTCACTTCAACACCCTCCATTAAGCACAAAATATGGAGTAAGAAAAGAGAAAGCAAAGAGATTGAATGGGTCCTAGTTATTGGTTTCCAGTTGTACACCTCTTTATTTTATCCTTGCACACTTAAAATAAATGGTAAACAATTATGATAAACTTGCTAGAATGTCATTTTACTCAGGGGAGGGTTTAACATCAATAATGGACCAAACTAGAAAAAAATAACTAAGAGGCACCTATAGAGGGTATGGTTAACTCCCTAATACTTTTGGCTCTACTTGAACCAAAGTGAGAGAGCATGTGGGGTAGCCTACTCACTGGAGAAATTTTATGCTTCAATCTCCATGGGGATTCTTGGCACAAGGGGGAAATATGACCAAATCCTAACCAAGTTTCACACTTCAACCATGAAGGGTTGTCACATAAAATTCACAAATGCTTTATGTCATACACAAGCTCCAAAGATAAATGAAAGGATGACTGTAATCTTCATTTTTATAAAATATTCAATAATAAGGGTTAAATGGAAAACTAAAGTGTTAGGATTTAGAGAAAAAACTACAAACACACTTAAAATATTAAATATCTTATGCATTTGTAAGGCAAGTAACACTTATAGTATGCAAAGGGTGAGTTAAATGTAGTGTAGGATAGTTTATAGTTGATTATAGAATGGAGGGTGGTGTGTTAGTGGCTTCCAAACAATAGATTATCTAATAGTATTTCATGACAACTTTCTTTAGTAAATACACATAAAACATTTTAAATGCAAGACAATGACAAACATCAAGTGATCCCTAAGAGACTAGGACATACACTAAAGCTAGAATTCCAAATACTTTCTCTTGCCAAATTCATGAACCTAGAGAGTCCTTAAAAGGTATTCAATAATACATTTACAAATATAACTATATAAAGGGATTTATAAACTAGATGCATGCTCATAATGACAACCAATAATGAACATAAAACTAGATATCCAATAAACAAAACTTATAAATCATATTATTGCATGTCATTAGCTGAAAATAGTATAGAGCCAAAAATATTTTCCATATGCTTGAAAAGAAATAATATAGACATCAACACTTCAAAATGTTGTTATGGGGATAGGCATGGTGAGATTGATCTTTTGATAAGGGAGACATAAACATGATCTCAAATCCTACTAATGGTTGTACAAATGCAACTACCTTAGCAAAGGAGACAAAGTCTACACACAGTAGTTTATCCCAAAAAAATTCATGTAGAACCTAGACTTAGAGAAAATGGGCACCTAAAATGACCTATATCAAATCAAAAATCAAACAACAACTAACAACCTATAAATAGAAGATAATCCTTCTATTTATACATTTTGAATCCTTCCCAAATATGGGACCATGGGCTACAATTTTCAAAAATTACATAATAAAATTTTTTAGTCCTGACGAGATGCTCTCAGCTGGAAAATGCCTTTTTCTATGCCTAAGATACTCATTGATTTCCAATTCAAATCATTATTGTAACTACCTTCACAAATAATGATGAGGATTTGTAACCACCTAAAATAAACTCCTTGATTTCTTGGTAAAAAATGACCCTTACATGAGCTGGAAGAAGAATATTCATTTGAAGAGCTAATCAAACCATTTATATTCTGTGTAACCACTTGGAAATGTCCTTTGACCACTCATTAGCACAACTATAAATACTTAGATAGTTGCCCTTCCTCTTATGCATGCCATGGAACAACTTGATGTTATAATGATTTCTTGGGAATATTTTGGATCCATGACCATTTGAGTAATATTTCATTGGACTAGCCCACCTTGATCTTGAAAACCTACAATATCCTTCCATAGAGGAACTAGGACAAAACAAATTAAATAAAAATACAACTATAGATTTATTTCACCTTTTTTATTATTTTTTACAAATTTGAGCATTTGAGACTTCAAGGACTTTTTACACTTTGCCCACCAAAAGGCAAGTGAGGCAATCTTCAAAAAGGTCCTGGAGCTTATAAAACCCTGAAGACCCACCATGTGTCTTTTGTTTGGCTCATCAGGTAATTTTTCACCTCTACACCATCTTTATTAACACAAATAAGGGTGCAAAATCCTTTCGATCCCCATGGTTGTGCCATTTGTCACCCTTATAGGCTCTCTAAGCTTTGTTAAATAGTCATCAATGATTTGTCACTATTGGGTCACCTAATCCTACTGAAGCATGAGTTGTTGATCTTGTGAGGAGATACTTGAGCTATAACCTTGTATCACGTAGTTGTTCCACCTATCTTTCTTATGTTTTCCCATAAGATCTATGACTTTTCAACCTTGGATTCACTCCATTAGATCTAGATAGGCAATCAAACATACTCTATTAGATCATGATCTAAGGGTAGAGCATGATTATATGTTGCCTCTTCCTTGGTCCTTAGGGTATGCCACTTGGCAGCCCCATGGGCTTCTTGAGTCCCTTTGACTATTCAACCTTGATCACCAAACCAATGGCTACTTCACAAGGTCTAAAAATGATGCTCATATGACCATCTTGAACATTTAAATCATAATAGATAGTCCCTATAGCTTAAATTTGATGTTTACATGCCTATCAAAATATGTTCATGAGACCATCACCTACAATTTGAAAATATTCTTTTGAGGACTTTGTTCCATGGAAATTTTGTCTAAGTCTTTATATTTGTCCTCCCTACTTGCTTCGGCACTATTGTCCCATAATAAATGTGTACAAGCAATTATATTGAAAGAATTGAACTTTTTTACTTTCACCAAAAGAATTTGGAACTTAGTTCTTTTGCCTTTATCATGACAATTATTTTGAACAATTTGTTTGAAATAATTTCCCCATAGAAATTGGCCTTAGTACTTATCTCAAAGAAATATAATTCCTCAGACTCTTTGCTCAGGAAAAATGTTCAAAGGAACTAGACCTTTGTCTCATAGAAATTTTGCTAAAATAATTATTTAAGCAGTTGAACATACTCTTCAAAATTATTGAAAGTGTCCTCCATATTCAAAATTTTCCCTTCAAGATTTTTGAAAATGTCCTTCATCATCCAAACTTATCCTTTGGAATTTTTGTTTGAGAAAAATGTCCAAAGAAAATGGACCTTTACTCTACATTAATTTTTCCAAAAGTACCTTTCAATCTTGTGAAAATATCCTTCAAAATTTTTTTTAAGGACACTTGCTCTATAAAAATGCCCTTTGAACTCTCTGAATGGTCCTCAATCTCTTGAAAGTGCCCTCTGAATCCAAAATTATCCTTTAGACATTTTGTAGATACCATTTGATAATTTTTCAAAGGCAAAGTGCCTGAAGGAAATTATCCTTAGAACATTTTTAAAAGGAAAAATGACCCTTTGAAAGTGCTCTTCGAAAAAATTTCAAGGGAAAAATGCTCAAAGAAAATGATCCTTCAAAAATTTTACAAAGGCAAAATGACCCTCTGAAAGTCTTGAAAATGTCTTTCAAGATTAAAATATCCTCTACCCTTTCAAAATTACCCTTTATGAATTTTTCATGGGATAATTTCCTAAAGTATAGTCCTTCAGACATTTTTCAAAGGAAAAATGGTCCTTTAAGATTTCTAGAAAGTACCTTTGGCTGAAATAAATGTCCTTATAATTTATTTGAGCCTTTTGTGTAGGAAAAATGCCTAAAGGACAAGTGCCCTTCAGAACTTTTTCCATAGACAAAAAGTATAAAAAAAATGCCCTAAAACTAATGAAATAGTCCTTCAAAGCTTTTGTAAAACACTCAGCCCAAAAGTGATAAGACATTGAATTCCTTCAGAACTTTTATAGCAGATAAAATGTTTGATGAAAATAAGTTTTTGAACTTTTTATTCAAGACAAAAAGTCTAAAGACCTATTTTTGTTAGACATTATGTTTGTGCAAAAGGCTTGAAAATTTTAAGGTAAAGAACACCTTCATCAATCAAAAATAAGATGAAGAACTTAGTAAATTATGTACATAAACTTGACCATCCAAAGGAATGCATAGAGATAGAAATCTAGATAAGGACATAAAATTTCATATAGACAAGGGCCCAATTGCTTTAGTGAAATTTTGGGTGCTAACACAGGCTCTCACTCAGGGATGCATACCCCTTATATGTGTGTAAATAACCATAGAAAAAAAGAGCAGTTGCCAATCCATTGGGCTAAGAAGTCAAGACTTACCATTTTTTTAGAAAATACTCATGAAGGCTCAATAAAACATGGTAGACCAAAAAAAATAGATTAAGAACATCTAAAAATGATCACACAATAAAACACAAAAGGAAACTAAACAAATAAGGCCCAAAGTGAAGGGGTAACAAAGTAGGAAAAGAATAAAACAAAAAAATGTTATATAATATGGTACAGAGATTACAAACTCGGTCAATTCAGATGTCTACCATTGATTAGTAGTTCTATTATTTTACCATCCATATCTCTTAAGAAGAAAGTTTGTTCCCTAATATGAAAAACAATGGAATAGGGACCCATCCACAAAGCATCAAACTTGCCATGCTTACCTTTCTCCTCATGCTTGTTGTCCCAAAGTATAACCAAATCACCTACTTGGAAGGTTCTTGGAGTGACCTTTATATCAAATAGTTTATTCAGCTTCTCCTTGAAATTGAGGTGTATTTCATGAGTTTGTCTTCAAATTTCATCAAGATCAATAATATAGTTAACCCTACTTTCATATTGTTTTATTTGCTCATCATCTTCTAGTTGTTACATGAGTTGATAGGTTGGCAATTACAAATTCATAGGTAGAACTAATTGAGCTCCATAAACAAGCTCAGAATGTCTTCTAGTTATATCTCTCTTAGGTGTAATCCTATCAACCCATAAGGTAAATTTCAATTATTCACCCCACCTATTCTTATTTGCTTCCAAAATTTATCTAATAATATTGAGTAAGTTCTTATTACTTAATTATGCTTTCCTATTCCCTTGAGGATTGTAATTGGAAGCATAAATTAGTTCAATCCCATAGACTTTACACAATGCCACTAAAGGTTTGGTTTTGAATCTCATGGTATTATTATCAATTATCTTAATAGGCACACCAAATCTACAAATAATTTGATTCAACAAAAAATCCATGACTACTTGGTGTGTTGCTTTCTTTATAAGGATTGCTTCAACCACTTTGGTGAAGTAATCAGTTACAACTAGTATCCATATATGCCCAAAACTTGATGAATCAATTATTTATCTAATGAAATCCATTCCCCATTATCTGAATGGACCTTAAATCATCACAAGCTACAAGGGAATATGACTTGAAGATTTCATCCTCCCAACAAAGCATTTCTCACACCTTCTGACTGTCTGAGCAACATCCTTAAATAATGATGGCCAATAATAACCAACTCTTAGAATTTTATGAGATGTAACCTTAGCTAGAAAATGACCACCATAAACTCCACTATGGAAGTCTTGAATCAAGACAATAGTCTATTCTTCTTGAATGCATCTTAAGAGAACCCCATATGGATTCTTCCATGCAAGTCCATTTTCAATCAAGAGGTATTTTTGGGATACAAGTTTGAGATTTCTCCTTTGATTCTTATGCAAGCTAGGGGGACAATTCAAATTTTTCAAGTATTAAATAATATCCTTATACCATGGAGATGCATTAAATTGACTCAAGGAATCATCAACATTAAAAACAATAGTGTTTACCTCAACTTAAAAATTAGTCTCAACAAAAAGCTTTGTTGGGCCCATTCCTCTTACTAACTCAGTAGTTTGGATATCCATAGCATACTCTTGTAGCTTGTCAACCCACCTGCACCTCATGTTAGATACTTCAATTTGAGTTAAAATGTCCTTCACCATGGTTTGTGGGACGTAGGCAATAATCTTTGAACTCAAAATATATAGCTTGAACACTTTAACAACATTCAAAAGAGTGAATGATTATATTTCCATGATAGTGTATTTCAATTTAGGACCTTACATAGCTTTACTAAAGAAAGCTATAGGCTGCTCATGATCATCTTCATTATTTTATAATAGGATAGAAGAAATAGTATTGTATGATGCAAAAGAGAATACCTGGAATGGCCTTGTGTAATAAGGACTAGCCAAGACAGGAGTAGACTTTGAAGCTCCCTTGATGTCACTAAATTCATGAACAACCTTCTCCTCCCACTTGATGGTTTGGCCCTTCTTTAGCATGTAAGTAATAGGTAGAGTAATCTCTATAAAATTAAACACAAACCTCCTTACAAAGTTAATTTATCCAAAGAAAGACAGAATTCCTTCCTTGGATTGTAGGATAGGCACTTTGTCAATGACTTTAACCCTCTTGGGATCAATCATGACATCATCCTTGGAAATTATATGTCCCAAAAACTTGTCCTTATGTACTCCAAAATGGCACTTTTTTGGATTAAGTGAAATGCCAAACTCCCTATACCTGATCAACACCTTTTTTAGATGCTCCAAATGTTCTTCTCTTATTTTAGAGTACACAATAATATCATCCTAATACATAATAATAAGTTGGTTAATTATCCCTATGAAGGTAACATCTATAGCTTGTTGAAACATCTCACCATCATTCATCAACCCAAAATGCATCCACATATATACGTAATTTCCCCATGGTGTGGTGAATGCATTTTTGAACCTCTTAGATTCCTTGACCATAACCTAGTTGTAACCTAAGAAACCATCCAATGTGGATAACATTTTTGATCTTATGACACTTTGCAATAGGTTCTCCATATTGGGTAAGGGATAATTATCTTTTAAAAAAGCTTTGTTTAGATTCTAAAAATCCACACACAAGCGAATATCACCATTCTTCTTTCGTACAAAGACTAAATTTTCAACCCATGATGAGTACCTAATGGGCTGAATGATACCACCATCCCTTAGCTTATTTAACTCCTCCCTCATCTTAGTGGCCAAGATGGGATTAATGGGCCTCTGTTTCTACTTGAAATTTTTGCTATCAGGCTGCAATGGGATAATGTGTTGGAACAAGTCTTCCCTGTTTGCTTTTAGCTCAGGATAGGACCATGCTAAGCAATATTGGCACTTAGAAGATGCATGTAAGTTTTCTTCTCATTTTCACTTAAGTGAGTACCCAGCCAAACCTTCCTTGGATTTTCATGAGAACCCAAGTTACACTTATTTACATCTTTTAAAATGAATGAGTCTCTCAACTTGATTCTATCAACTCCATCAAAAGATGCTTCTAAATTGACAAATACTCTTGGGATAGTGTTTTTAATTAATTAAATGATGTCTTTCCCAAATAAGGTCTCCTTCCCATTACAAAATTAAACCATATATTCCAATTCTATGAGTTGATCATGGAACTCAGCCTCAGTTCAAAAACCTCTTAATTTTTTCATCATCATCAAAGACCTACCAATGATAAAAATTATCTTGGATTGAAGCCCTGATAAGCACCTCCACTTGATATTGATAAAGGGGCTCATATTTTCAATGTCAAATTGGTCACCTAACCATATAATTTTATCAGCTTCTTAGTTGAAACTCCTATCATGATAACAAATATTGAGTGCATCAAAGAACTCCAACAAGTCCCAAACAACATTCTGATATTATTTCAACCTTTTATTTTTTATGGAAAAAATACTATGAACTTGATTTACCACCAACTAAAATCACCCTTAACAATCAAATAGTTGATTCCATATTTCTAGGCAATCCTTAGACCAAGCAAGAGTGCATCATACTCAGTTGTATTTTTAGTGCACTCAGAATAAAGTTGAAAAGAAAATATAAAACATTTACCATTGGGGGCATAGAAGACAACCCCATCTCCATTTTGAAGATTGGAGCAAGCCCTATCAAAGCACAACTTCCAAACTAAATTTTATTTGTCAGGATCCACATCAAGAACAACAAGCTATTCACTAGTATCAACATGCCCAACAAAGTTTCCAAGGTCAACATCTGCATATAACACTTTATTGAGAGCATGCTTTAGATATTTAATCACATGTAACATCTTTGGCTCTCTATAAAGTTTGGCCATCTTACCCTCCAAAGTAATGGTGGCATAAGAAAGGTCCATCTACATACTACCACCCACACTAACATTCCATTTATGTGATAGTAACATCCCCCACTTAGGTGGGTAGTCCACAACCACCACATCCATATTCAATTACTTGTTTGGATACATTGCTTATTACACTACCAACCCTTTGACTTTCCCAACAACTAAAACTTCTCATGAATCCATGGCATAACACTTTCCAAAGGCTGACATGATCTTTACTCTAAGCTCATTGAGGACACCCAAGACAATGCAAGAAGCACTAGAGTCAAACATGTACTTGTGAACAACCAAACCATTGATCAATAGAATCATATAAAATGGGTCCACATTTATCTAACTTTCTACAACTGTAGTCCCAAAATAGACCTCCAAAGCAAGTTCGACAACCTCTTCTAATTTTTCATCTTCTTCTAGGGGTGATTAGGGTAACTCAACTTCATTTATATCTAACCTTTCACCAAATGATAAATATTTAAATTCCCTCTTCGTGTGTTTAGGTATTCATAATAACTCAATAAGTGGTACAGTGATCTTTATTTGACTCAACACTTGAGCCATATCACACACACTATATAGAGGAAGAGGCATGTTTGGTGGAAGGGTAATGGCACTTTTAGCTGAAATATTGTCACTTAAAATCTAGAGTGGAGAAGGTTGGGGTGGTTTTGGAACTTTGATAGTAGCCTTCAAAGGTGGATTTTTCTTAAGCTCATTCACACCCCTAGGGATGATAGACAATATAGGTGTCCTATTGCTCCTATCAGGAGCACCTCTAGGATTATTAAATTAGGTTATACGTGGTATAATGGAAGCTTCTTATATTGTTATAGCTTTCTTTTCTTCCTTTCTTATATTTCTTGACTTTGGATTTGTAGGGGTAGTGTCTTGAAGAGCAGCAATTAATTGCCTACTTCTCAAGTTATACTCATCCTTTTGGGTAGAAATGGAATTTATTAATAGCTATGTATCCTCAATTGATGGATTGCCCCCAAGATATTTCTTGATCATCATAGAACATAAGAGATCAAAATCATGGATGGGTAATTCATATGATTGTGCCACATTAGCATCACAAGCAAAGTCAAAAGTTGGGACACTCTCCCTTTTAATATCATTCCAAAACTAATCAAACATAGCATCAATCAGTAATTTTATGGAGTTAGTTGATTCATATTAAGGTTTTTGATAATCAAACATAAAAATCTCATAGTCAGATGATGCATATTCAAGTTTATTTGGATCTTCATCAACTTCTTCAAAGTATCACATGGAGGGTGTGGAAGGAAGCATTTATCACACCAATCAATGTCTAAATCAAAATTTATAGCATTTACCTCAATGTTTAAAGGATCAGACACTTCCTTTCTAGCCCTTATATTCTAATTTATTTCCATTCTATCTTCATGTGCAGGTGTCTTCCCTCTATCTTAATTTAAATTTTGGAAATTATACCCCCTTTGTGCTTGATTCATATTTGGAGCCCGTTCATAACTAGTAGACACATGAGGGACCCCTTTTTCATCTCTAGCTAACTTATATGACATTTATTTGTTAATAGAGGCCAAAGTTATGATAGTTTCTTCAAATTTGGTTGTCTTCATAGGCTATGTTATTTTTGGATTAACCAGCTTCACATCAGCCCACTTGTTCAACAGCTTTCCCACATCCTTTATATTGTTCTCAATTGAGATGGCCATATTGAATGTCATACATAGGTTAGTGGGAGATTTATCCCTCAGAAAGTATGCAACCTTCTTATCAAAGGCATCACAATGCTTTATCAATCACTATGTATCATTGGGCTTGATGTTTTTGGGTAACCACTTCATGGTCTTGTTGAACCTTGTATTTAAGTCCTACATAAACTCATTAGGATTCTTGTTGATTTTTTAAAACTTGGCCAAGAGGAACCTTGGATCAATCCTAGCACCATATTGAATTTTAAAAACATTTTGCATCTCTTCTCATGAATCAATGCATCCAATGGGAAGGAAATTAAACCATTCATGAGCATCTTCCTCTAGCATGTGCACAAACAACTTGATGTACACATCATCATAATCAACCTCATAATATTCAATGATATTTTAAAAAGCCCTTAGGTGCTGATCACCACTCATTGCATTATTCCCTTGAAATTTTGTGATGCATTTCCTAACTTCATTTGGGACCTTATTAGGATAGACTTCCATCTCATCAAAATTGATAGGCCTAAATCTAAGAACATGGAATGCAGGACATGCATTCTCATATTGGTCCCTATGCCTCATGACTAGTTTAATATGAGGTTCAAGAATAAATGGCAAAGGGATATGAGGGGATAAATGAGGTGGACTCAGTGGATGAGATCTAGGATGGGATTCAACTGGTTGAGAAGGGACTAGAAAATAAATAAGACTATGTGTCTCACAATCAATAGAAGAGCTATGATAATTCTCAAAAATGGGGGGGTCAACAAATATTTCAAGATTATCAAGCTCTTAAAAGTATTTTAAGAAATGATAATGATTCTCATTTATCTCAGATCTCTCATGCATGACCATTACCACAAAAAAACAAATCCATCAAACAAATATTATGCACAAGTAGCATCCATTATTTCCTCAAGTGAATAATACAATACACATCCATTCTCTCTTCCACTAGTCTTGGAGAAGTAATAGGAGTGCCTATTAAATAAGCATAAAGGTTATTAAGTAAAATAAATAATATTGTGTGAATTAAATATTAGTTGATATGTAATATTTGTATGCACAAAATAGATGTACAAATATTCGACACATAACAACTAATTAATTGACTGTTAATTAAGCTAAATTTTATGTGAGTTTTAATTTTCACTCCAATAGCATGTATGCTCTCCCCGGTCCCCTTTATGGAACTTGGGTGATCTAAAAATGTTTCACTTATTACTTTTGTCACTTAATCCAAGCATGGAAAGAATGTCATAAAGGCACTCCCCAAAATTTGAGTGATTTTGGTGATCCCAAAACAACCTTAAAGGTCCTTTTACTATTTATATTACTTGTATATTAGCTTTTTGTTGTGATTTCATAGCCTCCCCATGAGTTATCTAGGGAAGCATTGACCTGAGAATTCATCTCTTGGCATTGTTTCAACCCCACTCCATGGTGGGGTATACAAATTGAGGTTGACTTGTTAGGATGCTTGTTTGAGTAGTTAAATAAGCTTTGTTAGTAATACCTACCTCACAATGAATATTTAACATGGAAATCACACTATACTAAGTAATAAATAGATGTAGTGGTTGTAAAAAAGGTAAGACATTTTTACAACAAGCCAATTAATTTGGATCCAAATAACGTGTTGTCTTAGTGTTAATGACACATATGGTACCATTTAGATTGTATGATACTTATAATTTTTAGATAAACCACATTTATCATGGAGTATTATTTTTGTAGGGAAAGTATCCCAAAGTTCTATGTTACCGTATGATCTCTTAAGAGAAAAGGGGGCCTAAGAAACCCCACTTTTCATGTGCATTTAAATTTATTAGATTTAAAACTTATTTCCTCAAAAGGAGTATACTGATAGAATCCAAGAGTACAAATCCACCTTGTTAGCTTTTAGGATAGGATGCACACTTTGGTGTTTTTCTTTCTTGTTTACTTACATTATCTTTTTGAATCTAAAAACTATTTTTGTAAACCAAAACACATTGAAAACCAAACACTTGTTATACACCATTTATTTTAAACAAAGAGGTGTTATCCTAGTCAAATTCAAAACAGTTTTAGCCTTGTTAAAAATTCACTCAAATCATTTGTGTTTTTATTTCCAAAAATAGCATCATTGCGCTATTCATTTGAGTCTATGTTATTTAGCACTTGTAAAATTTAAATTCCTTTTAATCTAGATTCAAAGTTTTTCCTTTATAAGTTCTAATCCAAAATGCTATTGGTATATGTTGGAGTCTTGACTACAACTTGGACTTGGGTTGTTCACATTTCATGCCTGGTTTGAGTAACTTGGGTAAAAAATTTCATTTGGTTTGAAGGCTATTTGTCTAGACACTTGACTATTCTATTCTTATTTTGAACTTAGGTTATCTTGCATTCACTCTATCTAAGTTCCTAGACCATTCTACCTTCTTGTCTATGTGGTACCATTGTCCCACCCATTTATTTTGAGCTTTATACTTAAGTGTTCTTATGTTAGTTCATATCTTGAGCTTCTTAGCTCACATCTTAATTTTCTTGATCTGAAAGGTCTTATTATATATTTTCTAGCTATGAATCACTATATTTGTGCTTATATTTTTAAGGTATTGACATACATTGAACCTAAGTTTTATTGTGCTAGCTTGCACTCTAGGTTCTAAAATTTGTTTACCCTCTTCTAAGTTAATGATTTCAGCCAACCAAGGTTGAGTAATCTCGTAACCTCCTTTCTTTTAATTATGTGGCACTATGCCATTTCATTTCTATTTATTTATCTAATTCTACTTTGTGTTTATTTAATTAAAGAATATAAATCACCTTTTAAATGTTTGTGAACCACATTCCACATCTTATAAAATGTAGAACACCATCTTCAAGCATGACACAAAGGTACACTGGTAGTGGGGTCTCTTATGGCCTTAGTTATGAGGAAGAACATTATTATGATGGAAAATAACACTCTATTATGTTTGATGATATTCTAATGATATTAGGATCTAAATAGGGTTATTATGAACACCAACCTTTAGAAGATAAAGATTAATCCCTTTTGAGGTTAATAGAAGCAAGTGCAAGATTTCCACCATATTTCCCAACAGAACAATTACACACACTTATTCGAGGAAAGGAGAAATATCTAAATCAACCTCTCACTCATGTTACAAAAACCAATGTTGCTTCCACTAGTAACAAAAAATAATAACTTATATAATCCTCTCCAACCGATCATTATCTTACTACCAAAATTCAAAAAATTAGTCAATAGTACATAGATCAAATTGTCACAGACCTAACAACTTCTTTAGATGTGACTTAAATTGAAAATACTACCTCTAAAGAGGAAGAGTGAATGATAGACAAAATTCAATATACAGTTGATTCTACATCTATGGTAGACCCTAGAATTTATCATAAATAAAACAAACATGTAGATGCTTCAAAACACATTTCACCTGATACAAAGCATACATTTTTCAACCATCAGGAAACTCTCACCCCTTCACAACCGTACGGAATAAAAGACTCATCATATATTGGGGGTGTTTTACAAAACACTTTAGTAATTTTATCCTGACCATCATATACTTTGGTGAATTGTTAATGGACACCCCAAAACCAATAGTATTCTTATAGCTCATAGTGATAGATTCTAGGGACTATGTATCAAACACCTAGGAATCAATGACAAACCTACTCAAATAAAGGAGTAAACCAAAACCAATACTTTGGACATAGGGTTAATGTCCCTAACAAGACCATGTAGTAGGGGCAAATTCCACCCAAACAAAATTTTATTCCACCAAAAAATGCACCAAACATCCAAAAGTGGAATTTGATGAAAGAAATAGTCTCAAGGCTTGAGACAGGCAATCGAATTAAGAAATATAAGTTTGATGAGATATGCCCTTATCCATTTGACTTTAGAATTATCTAGGTCCTATTTCCACCTCATTTTAAGTCATCCAAGTTTGATAAATACAAAGTGACGGGGGACCCTCGATATCACATAAAAGACTTTTTGTACTATTCCAAGAGGTAGCCTACAATAGTGTTTATTTGCGTTGCTTATTTCCATGTAGTTTAGCAAGACAAGCTCTATATTGGCTCCTCAACTTACCTAAGGGATTGGTGATAGATTGGATTGATTTATTAGATAAATTTTTCAACCGCTTATCTTATAACATTAAGCATGAGTTAATAGTGGTTGACTTGTGAGAAGGAAAATAAAGAGATAGAGAAAGCTTTGCAACATACTTACAATGATGGAGAGCATTGGTTGGTAAATTTTAAAACAAATTTCTAGATAACTAATTCACTGACATTTTTGCACAAAACATGCACGCTGAGGTGGCTCATAATTTATGACTTACTTGTGCCAACACATTTGATGAGATAATTAACAAAGGTGTGTAGATTGAGAATGTCCTTATTATCAAAGGTCTTATAAAAATTTATTCATAGGGTCAAATATCTAATTAGAAAGTGGAATTTGATGAAATAAATAGTCTCAAGGCTTGAGACAGGAAACCAAATTAATAAATATAATTTTTATGAGTTATGCCCTTATCTGTTTGACTTTAGAATTATCTAGGTCCCATTTCCACCTCAGTTTAAGTCACCCAAATTTTATAAATACAAAGGGAAGGGGGACCCTCAATATCACATTTAAGACTTTTTGTACTATTCCAAGAGGTAGCCTACAATAGTGTTTATTTTCTCTACTTATTTTTATGTAGTTTGGCAAGACAAGCTCTAGATTGGATCCTCAACTTACCTAAGGGATTGGTGATAGATTGGATTGACTTATTAGATAAATTTATCAACCACTTATCTTATAACATTGAGCATTAGTTAATACTAGTTGACTTGTGAAAAGGAAAATAAAGATATGGAGAAAGATTTGCAACATACTTACAATGATGGAGAGCATTGGCTAGTTGATTTTAACACAACTTTCCAAATAACTAATTGGATGACATTTTTGCACAAAACATGCACCCTGAGGTGGTTCATAATTTATGACTTACTTGTGCCAACACATTTGATGAGATACTTAAAAAAGGTGTGTAGATTGAGAAGGCACTTATTATCAAATACATTTTAAAAATTTATTCATAGGGTCAAACATCTAATTAGACCAAACCACCTGATCAAAATACTACTATTAAAAAACCTAAGGTTTTTAACAAGAACATGGTAAGAAATGGAGTGACAAAATCTAGACATGTGTATATGGTGTAGGCTCTACCAGATCCAAATGTACAACCAACTCAACCTAATCCATCAAAAACTTTTCAAAGGGTTCCTCCACATAGTATATCTAATAAATATAGAAAATTTAACAAACTGGGAGAACCTATTGAGGTAGTATTCTAGAAGCTAGTGGCAGCCAATTTGATGTGTGTCTTGTACCAAAACTATTTCTAGAAGACCAACCTAAACCCAACTTGTATTGAGAAGATGAATTTTTAAATTTCCATCATGTTATCATCCATGTCATTTACCAATGTATATAATTAAGACACCCTATTAAGGACCTGATTGAAAGTGGCAAAATTGAAGCGAAACAAATAGTACATGACACTAATCAGTACATGGGCATATACAAAGACCCATTTCTCAAACATAATTATCAGTAAAAAAATTAATAATTAAAATCAAGGTCAAGATCAACATCAATAAAGAGAAGGTTAGAAGTCTAATCAACATATTCATAATCAGGATCATAATACCCAAGAAAATAACCTAGGTTACAATAAAATGTTGTATGATTATAATAACACTATGGGATATATTTCTAAAAATCACATTTCCACAATTATAATCAAAATCCATGAACCATTGAATGCTTCTTGAAGTGTTGGTACCCCTATTTTAGGGATAACATCCTCTTCTTCAAGTAACGTCATACTAGGTTCAAGTAATTTTATTATCCCTTAGTTTCTATGGGTTAGTATTTTTATCTCTCTACCCACTTATTCTAATTATAATTACTCCTTTATAACTCAAAATTATGCAATCACAACTAAACACTCATGAGTTACCCTCCAAGGCCCTTCAACTTCTTCTAATTATAATGACTTCTTGCTGACTCAAGATTATGCAATCATAACTAGATGCTTACAAGTCACCCTTTAAGGCCATTTGTCTTCTTCCAACATAACCAAATCTAAATTATATGCCTTCTAATATAAATTTAAACATTATACCAACCAAATACAAACCCTCTCATTCTTCTGTTAAGAATCCATATAGCATTTAGGACCAACTAAGTAAAAAATCTACATAGATTTATATCTTAGACCTCTTGCATACATTATAAGTCCATAAAAATATATATTGAGTGACTTATTTCAACAATCCATTATTCCCAAATATATCAACCTTGACCAATTTCAAACACTTATAGGACATTTATCTCTAAGCTAACAAATTACATTTGATCAGTGAGATATGTCTTCTCTTGGTCCTAGCCATAATAACCCATTGTATAATGAGGTCATTATATAAAATCATAAGATCAAGTGGGTTCTTATAGATAATGTTTTAGGGCCAAACATAGTGTTGCTAAATTTTATATATTTGTTGGGTTATACCACGAAGGACATATAGCCTTAGATAATCACAATCAAGGCATATGAAAATGTTGAAAGGGAATCTTTCGAGACTATTTGTTTTCCAATCATTATTGGGTTTGTATCCCATGATACTCTATGCCATGTCATGGACATTAAATTACAATATAATATACTTCTTGGTCATCCTTGGATCTATGAAGTATGAGCTATCCCATCTACCTTGCACTAATGCCTCAAGTTCCCCCATGTTGGAATTGAGGTCACCATCTATGTTGACCTTCAGCCCTACCAATATTAAAAACATGTAGAGGCTAAATTTTACAATTATAACTATTATCCTAGCTCTAAATTTGTAACTAAAAATAATAAATTAGTAGTTTCCAAACTACCCAAATCTAATTATATCAACCCTAATGAGCTTACTTCCATTTCATCTAATTTATTTCCTACATAGTTTGTAAACCAACTCACTGTTGAGGATGCAGGAATTTCCACATACTATTTAGAAGATGCCTTTCATATTAAAAACTTTCCTAAAACTCTTAAGTCTTATGGAATACTTGAACCCTTTAAAATCCCTTTCAAGCCTAACATGATCTAGAAAAAGAAGAAAAGCATGCAAAAACCACCAATGGTATTTATACCAGTAACTTTGCCAAAGGATAAAGAAGCCTTTATCAAAGAAGATTGGATATACTCTAGTGACCTTGCTAATTTTTTTAATAATCTAAAATTCCTTATACCTTATCATATTATGGATATTTTGGATTATGCATGGAAAGGCCTAGGCCATGAGAATAAGGTATTCTAGAACCGTTATCAGTTGGTAAACCTACTATGAGTCAAGATCTTAGATTTATACTACATGGGGATGACCTCATGTATTTTGATAGTGATTCTTATTTATTGACTAATAAATAAACTCTTGATAGTGACACAACATCCCATTTTAACACTTATAATGAGATAACCAACACTAATTTATTTAACTCCAATTCTATTATGACTATCACAACCCATTATCTATTTAACCTTTACCATCCTAACTTTATATATTGGGACCCAAAAAAATCTATTATAGCCTTAGACAAATTTAAGAATGAGGAGTCTATTACTAAGTACATGGGCCTCATAGATGGATTTCCAATTGGTGATCACAAACAAGGCTTTAACTTCTTCTTGGACTCTGTTGCCTAATCTGGAGAGTAGATAAAAAAAAATTGGTCACACAAAATATAAAACATTGAGATATTTGGGTGAAAATCTCTTTGAGGTGCTCGTTGGTCAGGGAAAAATTAAATAAAAAGATAAGCCCTTGGGTGATAATCTATTTTAGGTGATTTTTGATGGGGAAGTTTGGTCATCTCCAAAAGAAGTGCAGTGTCCACCAATTCCTAGCTCTACAACTAGTGTTAGAATTACATCTGAATAAAATAAAGTATTTTAGCATCTTAATCTAAACTTTATAAATATATTTGATAATTGGCCATTACCTAAACCAATAAATTTATATTCCTCTCACTGTCTAGAGCTTCAGGACTCACAATTAGGAGTTGAAGTAGAAGAAGAAGATTAGGATCAAACACTGCCCACTCTCTTAGAGGATGGTTCTACACTCCTTGTAGAAAACACCTCTGAAGTGAACCTAGGAACTTATGAAGATCACAAAAGTGTTTATCTAGGATCATCCCTTATTGATGAAGAGTGTGACTATATTATCACCATTCTGATGGATTTTATTGATGTCTTCACATGGGATTATTCAGACATGCCAGGCCTAGACCTTGACTTGGTCATGTATCACCTTGTTGTACATCCAGATTTCAAAATAGTAAATAAAATTTGAGAAAGATGCATCCACACATTGATATTTTAGTGAATAAGAA
Organism: Torreya grandis; assembly: GCA_037957365.1. NCBI lineage: Eukaryota > Viridiplantae > Streptophyta > Pinopsida > Cupressales > Taxaceae > Torreya > Torreya grandis. Next base: position 2,010,414 of record JARHVA010002014.1, read on the forward strand.
GCTAAAAAACCTATTGAGAGTTGGCTTCATTAGACCATTAGACTATTTTGAATAGATATCAAATGTATTCCTAGTAAGCAAAAAGCCTCATAATATATGAATTTATACTCATTTTTAAGTTATCAACAAAGCATGTCCTAACTATGATTTCCCTCTACCTAAAAACCACATTATTGTTGACTCTACTACTAGGTATGATATGTTTTCCTTCATGGATGGCTTCTCTAGATATAATCAGAACAAGAAAGTTCCAGAGGACTAGCACAAAATTGCACTCACCACACTATGGGGAAAATTTTGTTACCAAGTCATGCATTTTATGTTGACTAATGTTGGTGCCACATATCAACATGATATGATTGTAATTTTTCATGACATGATACACAATATTATTGAGAACTATGCTGATTATATTCTATTAAAATCAAGAACATGTGTTGGATATCTTGATGTTTTATAGAGAATCTTTGAGAGACTTTACGGGTACACCATTCATCTAAATCCTAATAAGTGCATCTTTGTCATCACTTCAAGAAAATTGATAGGATTCATTATATCACAAAGAGGGATTGAAGTGGATCTTGCTAAGGTCAAAGCTATCATGGAGATGCCTCCACCTTCTAATTTGAAATATCTCCGTAGCCTACAAGCCAAGATTCATTATATTCACAGGTTTATTTCACAACTAGCAGACAAGTGTCACCCTTTCACACACATCTTGAATAAAGTGGCCACTTTTCAATGGGATATCAAATATTAGTAAGCATTTGTGAAATTCAACTTGGCCAACCCGCTAGTTTTGAGACTGCCAACACCTAAACAACCACTACTCCTCTATATCTTAGTGCACTGATGAACAAGAGAAGGAACTTGGAGTATATTATTTGAGCTGAACACTTGTATCATATGAGCATAATTATACACCTATTAATAAGGCTTGTTTTTCAACAGTGTTCTCTTCTTAAAATTTATGACACTACATGCTAAATAATAAAACTATTGTTATTGTTAAAGTGGACCCCCATAAATATGTATTATCTAAGGCAACTCTTATAGGCCACATGGCTAAATGGGTCATGATCTTGAGTAAATTTGATGTTGAGAATCAGACTCAAAAAGCTATTAAGGGCCAGACCATTATAGATCAACTTGTAGAAGCTCCTATTATAGACACTCAACCACTCACATTTGATTTTCTAGATGATTGAAAGAAACTGTAAATTCCCTAATGCTTGAAATTGTTGATAGGATAAAGTGCTTAATATTTAAAGCTCATTTATATATAAATGTTGTGACCTCTATTTACCCTTAATTTCCAAAGTTTTTATGCTATTTTTTAATAGCTTCCCTATAAATAGTGTGTTAAAATAAATTTTTGTATCATAATTTTTTTCCAAAGAAGTAGTTTATTTTTATATAAATGCATTCCCCTTGCCTCATTTAATTTTACCCATTCTAGTTCAAGTCTATCTATCTCAACCCTAGTTCATGTTATCACTCAAAATGTGCACCCATGGTTGTGAAAGGGTCTCACACATTGGAGAGATTTTCATTGTCTCACTATAACAATGGGATCATCCCCCAAGGTGTGGGACTCTTGCACTCCTTAGGAAGAACCCCTAGAGTAGGACAACATCTGTCTATTCTAGATGCACCTAGATTAGGACTAGTGCACAGACCTACAAACATAAGACTAAAATATGCATCTAGAATTAAACCTAAAAATGAAAAAGGATAAAGGGAGGGAGAAGGTAATATATTTATGGAAATTAAAAGGTGATGCACCAAGAATAGACTAAGCACCTCTACTGCTTTGACAAACAAACTATAGATTATTATGAATGAGACAATATCACACAGACTACACCATGGATATTCCAAATTAATGATTATTTAATATTTAGGTGTAGGAACACATCAAAACATTGATATGGATGAATATTATCCACAGTCAAATTGTACACACACCTAAATGCATACAGAATACAATCTACAAATGAGTTTGCAGTTCTGCATAGAGATACTAAGAATACAAAATAATGAAAGGGAATAAAATTACCCACATAAAAAGACTAAAAAATCACACATAATATAAAATAATAATGAAGGGAGGTGACCTCAATTCTCATTAAAGTGCAAGGTTCTACCAATAGAAGTGATCTTAGAGGAAAAAAATTTAGCAACATAATGGTGCTTTAAAATGTTGACCCTTTTACAACACAAGACCCAAGACTTTATAGGCAATAAGGAGCCCATGGGTCATTAGTTGAAACCTCACCCAATATTGAGGAAGTTTCAACATTTAATACTGATGTGGAGAAGTATTTGGGATCTTTGTCAAAATAGATCATATGCCCATGTTCTAATAACTTGACAGCCACCCTAGCATTTAATTCTATTCTAATTTAGTTCTTTTGAAATCTAATTGATCTCAAATGCTATTCACATTTATGGTATTCTCTTGTTAATCCATGTCGGCCATCTTATTAGCGTGTGATCAAGTAGGCATATCCTTGCATTCTACCTTGTCATCCTATGCAAGCAATAGAGTTGTCATGCACCCATAATTGTAAAGTTTTGCATGCAGTTATGGAATAAATGTTATATATATAGTTGGATATGTAATGTTTTTATGATCTTGTGAAGGGCACTAAGAGTATTTTTCTTCAAAAATGCACAAGACCCAATCTTATTTTACACCAAGTCTTTTTTTATGGTATTCATGGTGTGTGCCTTATTTAGAACTTGCATTCATCTGCAAGGAGAATGTAGTGTAGTTTGAGGTTACAGTCTACATTTTATAAGGGTACAAATGGGAACTCTACTTTTTATCTCAAGACTTCATCTTTTGAATGCTATTAAAGTCTTTGAATAAGAGTGTGTAAGAAGATGTGAGATTTTAAGTACACCTTTGATGATCTAGAACCACTCCCATGCACTTTTCTCTTTTGTTACTTAAAGTTATGGAGGCCTACATGCTTTAACTTACACATCATGATAGTACAATAAAGGATATTTACAAGGGCATGCATTAAGGATTATTTATGGGCATAGATCAATACTCAGTTGATGAGTGTACTTGAGATAATTATTGAGTGAGGGTATAGATAAGAAGTGTTCATGTGTAGTTTCATTTCTAAGAACTTAATCACTACATAAGTGTGTGACTATTTGTGTGGTCCCTTTGAGTTTAACACATGCTAAAAGGGTGACTTATAAATTCAATAATTTTGGTGACCTCTATGGGTTGCTTGCTTACTAAATGGGAATCTAGTAGCCTTGAAGCTATCCATTAGGCATGGAGACATATAAACTTCCTTAATCTTTATCCTCTTGATTTTGATTAGGTGTGATAGGCCCACCTACCATTATAATTGAGATACCTTCCACAAGGACAAAAAAAGACTACATTAAATGGTGCTTAGAGGAATGACAAAACCAAGCTAAGAGAACTGCACATAGGAACTTGGAGGAAGAAAACTATTCAAAATAATAACATGTGCACATGACACTTAGGTAAATTAAAACATCTAAACTATTATTTATAAGGGTATTCATAATCATCAAAATTAGTGTTTGAGATGAATCCCATTGATAGGGATAGGCAACACTTCTTCATTTGGATTTTCAAGTTAGTATGCATTAGCTTATTTGTAGTTAACTATGGTATAAGGGTTGTTCCCTATAGCATCAAACTTTGTATGCTTTTTGGCCTTTTCTCTATCAGCTTCCCATTTGAGTACCACATCTCCTTCATCAAATATTATATTAACATCCATCCTATCAAATATTCTCTTGGTTTGTGCCTACTGAAGCTCCATAATGTGCATGGTCCATGCCCTAAGTTCTTCTAGCTTTATTAGTTTAGCTAACCTTACTTTCATGGGATCACTTTTGAGTAACTATAATTGATGATCTAGTTTTAGTGAGGGTAATTCAAGAGATGTTGGCACCCTAGTTTCCTTCCCATAGACTAGCATGAAGGGAAATTTTCCCAATACCCTTTTGGGTGTTATTTGATCTAATTATAGGGTCATTTTTAGCTTAGTATGTCAGAATCATTGATTATATTCCATGGTTTTCCATATGATGTGAACCAAGTTCTTGTTAGTTGATTCAACCAAACCATTACCTTAGGGGTAATAGTTTGAGGAGGTACTTAAACAATGCTATGATTGATCACCCATTCACTGATCTTGGCTCTGAGAAAGGCTAGTGCATTATATGAGATAATAGTGGTTTGGGCACCAATTCTTGTGACAATATTTTCATAGAAGTTGAGAATGGAGACCTAATTGGCTTAATTTAGTGATATCACATATATCCACCTTGTAAATTAGTTGGTTTTCATGAGGATCCATTTGTGTCTAGAGCTTGATGGAAGATATATCATGCCAATAAATTCCAAGCCCCACTCTATAAAAAATTGATCTTATATTGGACATGGGAGTGGGGATACTAATTTTTATTTGCCTAAAAAAGTTTAACTTATCACATCCTCACACCTATGCATGCACATATTTACATAGAGTTGGAAAATAATAGCTAGATCACATGATTTTCACTATAGTGATCTTCGATGAGTAATGACTGCTTGAGTAGGCACAAACCAAGAGAATGTTTCATTGATATCTCTTCTAAAGAAATGCACCACTAACAAGTAAATAAGGAATGGTTTATAATATAAAGTATCTTCACTTGGATTTATTCAATCCCTATGGATATGCATTAGTCTAAAGGAAGATTCTCATGCTCTCAGTCCAGCTTGTTTGGGTGTCTTAGTCTTCTAGTTAGCTTTCATGTAGTGCAAGAACTATGTAGTCTTCATTATTCATATTCTCCACTAAATGATCATAAAGTCCCTTGCCTCACACCAGCTTGGTGATTTAGATGTCTATGTTGTATTATATCACCTTTATGACCCGACTGGACCTTTTCTCACCTATGTCCTTCCTAAGTAATAATTCATTTATCATCAAGTATGAGATCATAAGTTGGATCTTATTATTGGAGAGAATGTGATTGAATTTATTGAGCACTCTTATTATTGCGAGGATGTGCTTCTCTACAAATTTTTATCACCACTCATAATCATTGAGTGCCTGGATAAATAAAGTGATAGGTTATTTTAGTTGGTCATTATTCTATTACACAATAATAGCTAAGATGACTTTAGTTCTACCAAATGTATAAAAGATGAAATCCTTGTTATAATTTGGGTTTATCAACATAGGAGCTTCTACAATGGTGTGATTTATGGCCTCAAAATTGTTTTGACCTTCCTGGCTCTAGATGAATTTAACACTCTTTTTTAGCATCATTTTAAGGGGCTTTATTAGAGTCATGAAACTTAACACAAACAATCTGACAAAGTTTATTTTTCCCAAGAAGCTTTGGATACCCATCTTATGACCTTAGAATGGGAGTGATAGAATGTATTTGACTCATTTATGGTTGATTATGAATCCCTATTTGGAGATGATGTGTCCCAAAATCTTTCCTTCATATACTATGAATATGCACTTGATTGGGCTTAAAGAAATCCCAAACTCTGGGAATTTTTTGAAGACTTGTTATAGGTGGCACAAATGATTTGTTGTTCACTTTGAGAAAACATTTATGTCATCAAGGTAAACCAAGATGATAATGTTGAGGAGTCCCTTAAATTCCATATCCATGGCCCTTTAAAAGTTATCCCCTTCATTTTTTAGACCAAAGGACATTCTTTGGTAAGCAAAGGTGCCCCACTTCATGGTGAATCTAATTTTGAATTGATCACACTCCCACACAAGCACCTAGTTATATTTTGAATAATTATATAGCATCAAAAATATTTTTATTTATGACTATTTATAGAATTTTTTCCATTAACATGAGGGATAGTTGTATTTGAGGGAAGATTTATTGAAGTCCCTAAAGTCTACGCACAAGTAGATATCTCCATTCTTATTGTGTATTGGGACTAAATTGGTCACCAATGATGAATGTTTGATTGGAAATGTTATCTTGGCCTTAATGAAATTTTAGAAATCCCTCCTTATTAAGGGATCAAACTTTAGATTAATAATCCTATACTTTTGCTTGGTCGACCTAGTATTTGGTTTAAGCTCAATCTTATGTTAGGCTAAGCCTCGATCAAAGCCTCTGAGGTCTTTTTATCTCCATGTAAATATATCATCATACCTTCTATTTAGATTAATAAATTCCTTCATTTCATATGGGGAGCATACCTTACCAGTTTTTAAGAGCTTATTATTAGAGATGGATACTGACTTGAAGATCTCCTCTTCCACTATCATGTTTCTTCTTTTAAATTTCCACTTGTCATTATAATTGAATATACTTTCTATCATGACTATCCCCCTAGGTAGCTTGTTTCCCTTCAGTTAAATGATCTAGTCTTCATATTGAGCTTGGATTCAAGGTTGGTTATTAACATATAACTCAAATTTGTCTTTTAAGAATTTGATGATTTATTCATCACTCTTGAATAATTTCCAATTAATCAAATTATTTAGGACTACTGGTCTAAGTACGAGTCTTACGAGTTGCTTGGACTTGATCTTTATACTACATAGGAGGTCATACTATGATCCCATAGTTTTGATCCTATTAGTGTCATCATTCTACACCTTTGGTATGGAATGGATGTTGAAAGCATCAAACCCTTTGATCATATACCATGCCCTAAGCTTTAAATATCTTAGCCTATTTTTTTGACATGCTTTATGCTTTTACCTAATTTACCACTAATTTTATTTCTCCAAAAACTTGCATCACCTTGATTCCTTTCTTATGTACCAATTGGAGACCTTGGATTAGTGCCTTGTACTTGGTGACATTATTTATGTAGCCAAACTATAACTTGAATGCATGTAAATATTTATCCTTTTGATGGGATACCATCACAACATCTACTCTTTCAGCATTTTTGCTTCAAGATCCATCAAATTATAACTATTATATACCTTTGAGATATTCTTACACTTTTACAAGGTTAGGTAATAAGTTGTCCTCCTTGAAAATGTAGTATATGCCTATATCTATTTCCTCTACATTGTCATATGGATTGTATTCATAATGTCCATGTGTCCATTCATCAAGTAAGTCATTTAGGACTTCTTCAAGGGGTGTGGGCACCTCGTGAATAACTAGATTCTCCTCTTAATTGAACAAGGTGTAGTTTGTATCAACTAAGCTAGGATTGTATTGATCTATTTAATTTTTGAAATAAGCTTATCTTTGATGGTCACTTTGGTCCCATATCTGGTTATAAATAACATGTGAGACTAATCTAAAGATAAATTTCTACCCACCTTCATAGTGAAATATCTGGAGAGGCATATAGCAAAGTAATGGGGTAAGTCAATGACTACGATGTCTCACATAATAAAAAGTATCAAACATGCATGTAGGGTGAAACTTAGGTCCTTAAATATTCACACAGTTTTGACTACTATTTCATCCAATTGGATGACCCTTTTTGACATGAGAGCATATGCTATTCCTAGCATGTATATGATTTACTTTAGCATTACTAAACTAATTACACCTGAGTCTATCATATAATTATGTATGATATGCTCATTAATGATTACAAAAATGTAGAATGGGGGCATTTCTACTTTTTTGCACTTATTCTTTAGGTTGGGATAGAATTATGTGCATAGTAGGTATCGTTTTTAATGGCACATAAGGTTGGAAACCCCTTAGGGTATCCTGCGACAAATTTCTTTGGGAAGGAATGGTGAGAGCATCCTATATTTAAACATTTAGCCTAGTCTTCTTCATATATTTGACTATGTTAAAGGGGATTTGAGTCATTTTAACCTATGCATTTTGAATTGTAGTCTCTTCTCATACCTACATACGAATATGGGACTAGATTTCTTTTTTCATATCCTATTTTATGTGCATCGAAGGTTACATAGGTTCTTTAAATTAGGCACTTGTGTGCTTAACTTGGGGCATGAAAGTTTAATGTATTAATTAAGAAGTCTCCTCCATCATTGTTCTCTTCCTAAATCTTGTATTAAAATAAATTGGGTTAATTTTTGTGCTTGACACTTAATTTTAATTAATATAGTTGAAGTTACCCTCCTACCAATTTAAGAGGGTAGATCTATCTTATTTTTGCATTCACGCCTACAGTTCATCTTTAGTTGGATATATGGAGGCTCTTGAGGAGATGGCATGTTTTATATCATAAGTGCCTCATTTATTACTCCATTCATGCACACTACTTGAACATGTAACTGATCACTTTGATAGTACCATTCAAAGTTCTATGCCATGTTATTTTTCACAAGTACAAGATCTCTAGAAGTTCTCATAATATTGGGATTTGATGCATATGGAATTCTATTATATATGGGTTGGTTTTGAGTCAAGGTAACATGTTGATAGGGAGGCATATTTAATTAGCATTATTGGCTGAAGGGTTAATAAGTCCTAGAATATTATGACTACTACTTTTTGGTGCCGCTATCTCATTTCTAAATATTTTTAATAAGGATTTAACCTCATGTAGATCATTAAAGGGCACATAAGTTGATGAAATAGGTGGGCTAACAATAAGAATGGGGGCCAAATTTAGAATGGGATGTAGGGAAGATGAGTTTGTGAATGGGGGATTAGGATATAAGGGCATAGGGCATCTTGGAATAATATTCCTTACTTGAATCAATAAATTTTCTACATGCACATTGGCCTCATAGGCATTTGGTAATATTGTGCCACCTATTGATTAGATCATTACAACCACATCATTATTTAGTGCTCTCAAAAATAATAAGAATGTAGTGTTAATATTAGGCCTTACCAAGGTTAGAATTTAGTCCCAAGTCCTATAGACTCTAAAATTAAAGTCAACCATCTACTCATGCAGATCCCTTTTGATGGTTGTGAGTTGTTCCATTAATGACAGGTGGTCACACTTTTCTTCAAACTGCTTATATAGTCAAGCCCAAAATCATCCTAATTATGAATATAACTAGGCTACAAAATAAGATACCATTAGAACATTCTCCCTTTCAAGGAAGAGGCAAGGAGTCACATTTTGATCTTGTCTTCAGTCACATTGTGAATGGAGCAAATATTCTCTATCATGTATGTGCTTTATAGGTGTAGTTGAATTATCTCTAGTAAAGTAAGGGATATCTTAAGAGAAATTATGGGAATGTCATTAGACTAGGGAAGGATTAATGGGATACCTCCATTAAATGGAACAAAGGGTTGATTTATCTATGCATCCATGAAGGGGGTAGGTAATAATATTCTTCTATGTGTATTAAACTAGCCAAAAGTAGGTGTCAACTTTACATCTCTTGCCCTCTTGATGGGAGAGAAAAATACTCTAATTACCCTTCTTTTAGACACTATAGGTAGCTCAACAAAATGAAACTTAGGGTCTATTGAATATGATCTCATTTGTATTGGCATATAGATAGAAGGCTAGTCTTAAGAAACAAGAATGGTTAGATTTATAAATTACTCTATTGAGTGTCTTCAACACTTCAATCATTAAGAGTAGAAATAATCTCTTAGCCACTTTTAAACTTGGGTCCCACCAGGTATGCCAAAAATTA
>JARHVA010002014.1:2022500-2180000 GCA_037957365.1 Torreya grandis
TCAAATATGAAAATAAAAAGATATAGTCAGCTACTAGGAGAAAGAGAAAGAGAGAATGGGGATAAATTATGACTACACAAACCCATGTTTTGGTAGATTTAACTTAAATATATAAACCTACAACCTTATTTATGTTTAAAACTTTTAATGATGTAGTTATCAATCTAATCACTTAAGACTATAAGCAATATAAGAATAAAATTGCATAATTAGAATAATAACTTAGATAATTCAATGGAAAGTCACATGATTTTATTGTTATGAAGATATTCATATGGAAAAAAATATATAATATAGATTCTACCTTTGTTGATCTATTTCCAGTTTTCTTAAATTTTCAAGAGTATTTTTCTCAAATAAGGTTAGTGTATGAAATATTGAAATAAATAATAATAAAATAGTGGAAGTCAAGAAAATGGTTAAGATCATTGATGAAGATCAGACCAAGAGCACTTCAATAGAATTCATAAAAAAATGAATCATAATTAGTTCTTAGTTTTATGAATCATTGTTGAAAGGGCTTGGATGGAATAATAATAAAATCTAATTAAATGATTGAGACACTTGAGTTCTTTATAGATAAAACCCATGGAATACTTTATTTGTTTCTAGTCCCTAGTTTGTAGGATAAATAACGAAATTGGATATCCTAAGAAACATTCAAAGGCATGGTAGATAAGGTATTATAAAAATTAAAATTAAAATTCACCAATTGTTAGTGATCCAAGTTTACCAAATAGAATTGTATGTCATTTCTCTAACTCAAAAGGTCGAATGTGCATGTGTGTTAATAGGATACACTACACATACACTATGGGAGATCAAAATGGGCCTTTTAAAAGTAGAGAAAGGACTTAGAAATAACTAGTTGGTATGTGTAGCTTACATTTAGGAGTGTTCATAGAGATTTATAAATTTATTAGTTGAACATTTATTGGCATGAGAATCTTGAAATTTTAATTGCTAAAAAATTATTACTTAAATAACCAATTGTCATGCAGGACTAGTGAATATATGTAAGGATTAAAACACCTTGGTTATTTAAATTCCTAATTTTATAGATGATTGAGGAAGACAGTTTTAGATTTCATTAATTTTCATATTAAGACAATTTCAATTTGTAAAATTTCTATGAGATTTACTTTCTTTCATGTTATTATAAATATAACGCTTGAAGATAAATAGATAGAGGAAAATTAGATGTTACTCCAAGTGATATATCTAATTTGCATTTTGGTTCATCTCATTTTTATTAAAGTCTCTTTATATATTTTTTTCATTTATTTATGTCAAATTTGAGTAATTTTATTTTTGATTAATGATTGAAAAGGTATTAAAAAGTGAATTTGATTTTACTAACTAGTAATTATATGATTGTTGGTTGGTAAAAATTTGCATATTTTTTAATATTGTAAAGGTTATATTTGCTTGTGTTATTTAGCTAAAAATATTTATAATTTAAAATAACACTTATTTTTATAAGCCTATGGTACTTCTAGGAATATAAAGTTTTAGTTTTATTTTTCAAGGATTGTCCAAGTTATTGAAAAAGTAGTGTGATTTGCAGGAATATGTTACTTTATTTCTAAAATCATAATCCTAAAACATCAGCTTATAGTAAACATAAAATTATTAAAATTTATCAATATAAAAGTAATGATGGTTAGTTTTATTTTATTTTTATTAAACAACCATGATTAAGTTGTAAATATTAGTAGTTTACTGAATAAAGGATAGATATAATTACTAAGATTTTTTTGAGTTTTTTAAGGCTAAAGTAACTTATACACTGGTTTTTCTTATAGAAGGCCTAAAATGAGATAGTTTTCTAGTAAACCCATTAATGACCTATGTCTATGTCAAAGCACTAATCAACACCTCCTATATCTTTACTTTCACATTTCACCAAGTGAAATTGATTTTTTTATCTCCTTTTTGACCTATCTTTGCATAATAAGATGTCAATCTAAAATATAGATAGGAATAATAGTTGGATCAAGTGGCCACCAAGGTGCGGTTACAATCTATATATTCTACATGATGGAATTAAATCCCTTGAAGTTCATGTAATTTGTAGATGATGTATTTAATATAGGGCTTCATCTTTCTCTCCTTGGTGGATTTGTAACTATATGTCATATGAATAATCCTTCTTTTGGTACTTGATGTTATGAAACATGGAAATAGATATAAGTATAAATATGTATATCTTCTTGAGTGTGCCTTAGACTAGTTTAAGTGATATGAATTCATGTCTCCTCATTTTTTTACTCTCTTAAGAGTCTTGTATATATAACTTCCCTTGGTTTGATTTAATATTATTGGCACATAAGCCAACACAAAAATGGGAGAGAATTATAAAATTAGACATGTACGATCAAGAGAAGTAGAGAAGGGGGTCAAGAACCCACAAAATTCAAAGGGTAGACTAGTAGGTCATGAGTCTAACCAAGGAAAACTCATCTAACCTAAAAGTCTAAGCCATGACCAAATATAGGTAATAAAGGATAGAGGAAGATAAAATAATAAAAATAAAATGAAATGAGGGGATCCCCAAATTCATAAAATACAAAAAGAAGTCAAACAAGAAGGATGAAGATATCACGGGGTTAAATAGAGAAAGAATAAATAAGAGAGTATTAGGAATGCACCAATAAATACCTAATTCAAGGTCATATATCTAATATGTTACTAAAATTATTACAATTAAATTAGTAGGTTACTTAAAATGCATATGTTACTTCTATTTAGCTATTCATATTTGTAATGTTTTAAAAACATATTTGTGTACTACTAAATTAACATATTATAAAAACTAATAAATAAAATCAACTTACCTTATCCTCCACCAAAAAAAACTTGTTTCACCTTATTTTATTTGAAATGAATTTGAAAACTCTTATTCTCCACCAAAATCACATCACTTCCACATGTTTTAACTATTTTATGGGTTAAGTATATATATCGCATTCATAATAAGCTACAACATGGGCACAAGATAAATCTATAGAAATAAATTTATAAATAATAATTAATTATACATTAGGGCATGTTATATTTACTAATAGTAAAACTAGATGATTGGATAAGTAAACAATAATTAAAATAGGGAAATAATGATAAAAGTATACATACCTAGTGAGTCAAATGATTTACAGAGCTGATATAGGTTTCTAGAAGTCATTATCCTACTACCCTAATAAATTAATTATTTCCCATATCTAGGTAAACATAAATAGAGTGTCAATTATGAACTAGTCAAAATTAATAGATCATTGATTATGTCCTTCATATTTAAATTTTTTTTTTACTGTATGAATAAGCATGTAAGTAGATGATGATCAATTATGTATTTTTGATTATTTAATTGTTGGCTATAATGTCTTTATTTGGCTTATCCTACTATTTGACATAATTTATGTTGGATATTAATGTTAACTAGGTCCACTTTAGGTTAGTTTAGGATTATCCTAAGTTTATCTTTTAGATGTGAATTTCTTATTATTATGAATTTACTTTCTCCCAGATTTGTGAGGTGTCTCTCACATCTTTTGTCCTTTAGTAGGATTTTATGAGTTACTTGCACAAGTAACTCCTCCCCCCACATATCACACACTTCCCTTAAATATTTTTGAAATAAAACATTTGGCACACATTAATATGGATTTGTAAGGTCATGATGGGAGTTTTGCAACTCCCTCATCCTTAATTTTGCTCTATTTAAAGATCCCTTTTATCCTTCTCTTCACAACAATATTACTCTAGCAATCATGTGATGCCTCTTTTGACTTGAGGCCACTCTTATATCTTTCTCTTGGATTATACTTACTATTGTACTTGGATTACAATTTTTTAAAATTCTTCTAATATATGCTAGTTTTTTTCTTTATTTAACATTTCCTCCTTGTCAACTCTCATCTCTCATTTTATGGTTTGATTCACTCTCAAGGTAATATTGATTCATTTTTCATTCATTTTCTCTATGGTTTTCAATGTTATTAATGCAATATTTACTAATTTTATAATATGGTATCATATTTACAAATTTTATAATGTTGATCCTCGAGTGTTTGTGTAGATTTGAAGGTGAAACAAGGAATTTTTTTCCTTCTAACCTTCTGTTGTTTTTTTATGCTACTTACATATATCTAACCAATTTTACTTCACATATTTAATTGCTAACTTTGTGTTGAGTTTTTTATTTTATTCATGAGAATAATTTGTGGCCCTCTATTCTAAATATTGAATTCATATATCCATTGTTACATCCTTCCATTAGTTTTCAGCTTATCTGTTTTAATGCCTTGATACTTCTTGGTGGACGTTTGGAATTTTTAATTTATTATTTTGAGGCATTTTTCCTCTTAAGAGGCATTCTGATTGATTATAATAGGTATACTTTTATCATAACCTATGTTATTTCTCTTTATGTTTAGTTGAGTGTTGGATTTAGTTTTACCTTTTTGATGTAGACCGATCCTTACCTCCCTTGTATGTTGCCTAGTTTATCCTCTTGCACCTATGTTAGTATTCATTTTACCAGATATTAATTATTATGATGTATGCATGAAGCTTATATTCATGTGTTTATATCATAAACTCTCCCTGATGATTTTGATTCCCTGAATCATGTCATTTAATCTCTTTTTTTTACTGGTGAGGTACTTGTATTAGCCTATAACCACTTCACATTATGCTTTGCCTAATCTCCATTATAGTTTTGTACTTTTTATTCTTTACATATTTGGAATGTTGTAGTTTATATCATTGGTAGGTTTCAGTGAATGTTTATTTTTCTTATTATTGCATTTTTAATTCATTCTATGGTGTTTCACGTGCTTTGTCTTCAATCTTAACATGCAACATTCATATTAACTCTTGGAAATATGTGGTGAGTTGGTAGTTTTGCATGGTAAGGTTCATTCAATGTGTGTTCTATTTAGTTAATACATCTGATTTTTTTTATTCATAATCTTGCTTGGAGTTATTATTTGCACTAAGTTTTGAATTATTTATTTGCCTTTTGCTATAACATTTTAAATCTTAGTTTTTTATGTTTACCAGCATATATTTATTCTAGTGCACACTCCAATATATTTATATATTTATAAAATAAAAAATTTCACTTTTCCCTAATTGCACTATTTTATTCAATTCAAAAATAAAAACATGCAAATTCTAAAGCTTATCTAAGGCATTTTTTTTAGTGTGCTCTTACTTTAAAAGATTTTTTTAAAATCTAACTTAAGTATTTTATTTTTTGATAAATGTAATTACTAAAGTTTCAATTTAATACTAATAAAAAATGTTTTCTTTATTTTTAGTATTAAAATTCTTCCAACATCAATTTTGATGTTTTGGTGTGGACTTAAATTTACAACTTAATTGATCTAACAATTTTTATTCATAAGTTGTTTTCCATTGAGAATGTTGTAGAGGCAATAATTTTGAATAGTAGTGATGGGAAAGAAGATGGGGTCTTACTTCCTAAACCTCCAGACTTGATAACAATAGACATAGAAAAGGTGCCATCAGGTGAGGTTTCTATCTTGTCATAACCTTTAAAGAATCCATAAGTTCTAGGAAAGGATTAAGGTCAGGGTCCACAAGCCCTAAATCCCTCTCCTAATAAAGGTAATTAGCAAGTCTCATGGGTAGTTCTAATCACATGGGAACATCATCATGTTGCCTTTCCTGAGTCCTTCCTTATCCCAATAGGGGAAAGTAAAGAGGTATGTCTTGAAGTCCTAAATGGTATCATCAAAAACATTGATTATTCTCTTTCAAATTCCATCATGGCTAAATTCAATGATTTTTACCCTAATATTGACTCTTTCCAAAAATGGACTAATTTTAAATGTAAGCCTAAAGGTCAAATTGACATAATATCCATGCCTAAGAACCTCTTTTTAGTTAATTTCTCCCATCCTAAGGACACCCTTAAGACCCTCATGAGTGGGTCATGGTTTATGGGAAAATTAGTAGTCTATCTTCACAAATAGAAGGCAAGGATTAATATTAATTGCTTAGTCTTAGAAGATATCCCAATCTAAATTATCCTAATTAAACTTCCTTTAGAATTCTAGGCTCCAAAATTTATATTTGGAATTGTTAGGGCTCTGGGGAAACCCATTTCCATTGACCCAATGACTAGGCTCAAAAGGAGGCTTTTAGTAGCCAGGGTTTATGTCTTCATCCCTATGGATAATCCCTTGATCCACTCCATTAAAATAAAGTCTAAATATGGTATCTAAAATCAAATAATCAAATTTTAAAGGTCATCAAAGATATGTAAGACCTATGACATCTTGAGCCATTCCTCTAAAACTTGCCCCCTTCTCAAGAAGTCACCCTTTCTACCCTTTCCATCCTAGGTTAAGAAGTCATCGACTCAGGCCCTCCCTCCCCTTCCCCCCTTTCCCTTACCCCCACTTATCCCCTCCTAAATCCACCCTGCTCCACCTTCTCAGGGTCTGTTCCCTTCCCCCCTCCGTCCCCTCTACCCCCTCCCCCAAACCTTCCCTCCTTTCCCTCTCCTCCCCTATTATTCCCACTCCCCCCTCCTTTTTCTTCCTACCCCCTTGGCCCCTATTTCCCCTCCTCCCTTCTCCTCTCCCCCTTTCTTCCCTCCCCCCTAACCCCTCACTTAGGATTCTTATCCCCTCCCATTCTTCTATGATCTTAGTTTTCACCCCCTTGCCCCCCACCCTTCTCCCCATCCCATTTCTTCCACCCTTCTATCAGACATCCTGGCTAAATCTACATTTGCCTCCCTAGTGGGCTCCCCCCTTCCTTACCATCCCAACCCATCTTTCACCCTTTCTCTACCTATAGCTTGCCTTGCCCTGATTTCTCACTGGATGGTGATCCATTCTTATAGGAAATTCTAGTTTTATCCTCCTTGGGTGTGAACCTAAGCATCTCAACTTCTCTAATGGTCAATGTTCCTTAATCACCATATGTGAAATTTTTGGTACTCTCTTTAAATAGGAAGATGAAAAGTGGTTAAAACCCCACAATAAAAGGGAAGAAGAAAGTGGAGGTTGGTTGTGAACAAAAATATGTAAGTAGACCCTCATCCTAAAATTCTTGGAAAATAGAGACAAATATGTAGGTTTCCAAGGGTACTTAGATGACCTTGAGGCACTACCCCAATAGCAAGAGATTAAAGTCCTCTCTTAGAATATTTGGGGCCTAAACAACCCCATTAAAAAGAGATTAGTCAAAAATTTAGTTTTGAAATACAAGCTAGATATCTTTTTGATATAAAACAAAGATGTCTATTGATAAATTCTTGAATTCCAAGTTAAATTTTTAGGGGAATTTAAACTATAGTTGTAGTAGTTCCAGAGAAGCATCTAGCAGTCTAAATATTCTTTACAGCCCTATGGTGTTGGAAGGTGACCCCCTCCTTATTTCCAAAAATCATATCTAAGTTTCTTTTATGGATCTTTGTGACAAGAATAAATGGAATCTAACTAATGTTTATGCCCCAAATTCAAGAACCAAAAGAAATAAGTTATGGGATGTTTTGATTAATTTAAAGAATCACTTAAACATCATGAACTAGGTTGCTATTAGGGATTTTAACTCTCCATTATCCCCAAGGGAAAATAAGGGTGGTGCCTATCACCATTTTGACAGTATGTCAAACTTGAATGATTTTATTAATAAAGTAGGTCATTATGATGTAGAACTTAAAGGCAATCATTACACTTGGTCAAACAAAAGGCTAGGAGATAATCTTATTCTAGTGAGTTTGGATAGGTTCTTAATACCTTTAAACTAGATTCACTCTTCATCCTTTTCACTCTCATCACTCCCTAAGATTGGGTCAAACCATAATCCTCTATTTTTTCAAAGTGACAGAGTCACTAAAGCAAAGGCCACACCCTTTAGATTCTAAAAAAGGTGGTTTTCCAACTAGATATTGGAAGAATATGTTAAGGAATGGTGAAGTACCCTAATTCAAGGTTTGGCCATGTTTTCCTTGGCTATGAAATTGAGGCATGTCAAAAACAAGCTTAAAATCTAAAACAAAGAAGTGTTTGGCAATATTTTCATCCAAAATAATTTCATAGAAGAGGATATTCGTAAAGTGGAACTAGAAATTTTTGTCTCAAGTTATACCTTTGATCTTCAATTAAAGGAAAAGGAACTCTTTCGAAGACACCATAATCACAAATCAAAGGAAGAAATGTATTGGAGACAAAAATCTAGGAAGTTATGGTTGAAATAACTTGAAAAGGAAATTCATTATAGAATTTCAAGGAGAATATGGTACATAGTATAGAATAGCAGATGAAATTGTAGTTTATTTTTTTAATTATTTCAAATCCCTTCTCTCCTTATCTCCCAATTAGGAATTAGGGATCAAAGATAAAATGGCTAATCTCTTCAATTAAGTTATTTCTCAAGAAGACAATGCATCCATCCTCACCACCATTTGACTGAGGAGATCAGGGTGATTGTCTTCTCTTTAGAAGGGGATAAAACCCCTGGACCTGATGTCTTCCCCCTTTTTTTCTTTTAGGTTTTTTGGGATATCATCAACCAAGATGTTTGCTTGGTGGTTTAAGAATTTTTAAAAGTAGGTACCTTGCTCCAAGAATTCAACAACACCTTTTTGGCCCTCATCCCCAAGAAATAAGGAGATTTTAAAGTGTCATAATTTAGACCCATCAGCTTGTGCACCACTTTTTATAAAATTTACAACAAAGGCCTTTCACTCAAACTTTATCTTCTACTTGACAAAATTATCATATAATAGTATGGTGCTTTTGTGTATGGTAGACAGATTTTGGATGGGATAATTATGTTTCATGAAACTATCCACTTGGTCAAATTGGCAAGGTATGTTCCTCAAGATAGATATGAATAAGGCATATGATCAGGTTTCCTAGAAATTCCTTGATACAATCTTGGATAGATCTAGTTTCAACATTTTGATCAAAAAATTAATTGCCTCTTGCATTTCTAACCCTTTGTTCTCGATCTCAATCAATGGAGTCCTTAGGGGTTTTTTTAGTGGGGAAAGGGTTAAGATATGAGGATCCTCTCTCCCTATACTTGTTCATCATCTTGGCTAAATCTTTGAGTCGACTCATTTCATTGGCTAAAACCACCAATATCATCGAGGGTATTACTTTTACACATAACACAAGTTTGATCACTCACCAGCAATTCATTGATGACATAATGATGATGGGGAGGCTTCAATTTTATAAGACAAGTGTTTCAAAAAGATAATTGATGGTTATGAAGAGGTCTTTAACTATTATGTGAACTTCTTTAAGATCTCCCTTTTCTTCATTAATACCCCCTTATCTCTTCAAAAAAAATCCAAGATTATGGGTTGTGTCATAAGGAATCTCCCATACATGTATTTCAATAACCCATTATTCGGTGGTCCTCTAAAATCTAAATTTTGGACTCTCCTCATCGACATGATCTAAATAACATCATGAAGATGGAAGGGGAACCTCCTATCCCAAGCTGGGAAAATCCAAATTTTAAAGAGTTCCCTCTAAAGCATCCCAGTTTACTTTATGTCTCTCTTTTCTATCCCAGGAAGATTCATCGATCAGATTGAGCACATTCAAAAAAAAAATTCTTTGGAGAGGTTCAGAAGATAGATTTATATTCCCACTTATCTCTTGGAATCAAGCTTGTTGCCTAATCTCTAAAGGAGGTCTAGGTTTGAGAAGCATTAAATCCATGAATTAAGATCTCATAGATAAGTAAGGATAGCAAGTAGTTAAGGAGGAGAATTAGTGGACCAATATCATTAGAGCAAAATATCTTCTTTCAAGGTAAGGCCATCTATTCTTGTCAGATCTCGGTCTAGATAATGGTTTAGCTTTTTGGAAAACATTGTAGGTGGGCAAGGATCTATTGTGGCAAGGCATCAAGTGGAATGTAGGTAGAGGTAACCTAATTGACTTATGTGGTAACCCATGGATTGATGCCCCCTTTGAATCCACTTTTCTAGACCTAGACCTAATCTCCTTTTTTAAGGAAAACTATAGTCATAAGGTGTTAGATTAGTGAGAAGTAAGGAATGGGAGGACTTGCTAGAAAGTCCTAAATAAAACTAGGTTGGATTAATAGTAAGCTTGCATGCTCTAAGATCTCAATGAATCCATACAACACATCCATATCATCTAATTCCCTAAAGAGGATTCTCTTATCTGGAAACATGAACCTAGTGGTCTATACTCTGTTAAGTCTAGTTTCTCCTTTCTTTGGGGCTAGGATGTTGAAGAATTCAACTGGAAGTCCCTCTAGCTAAAAAAACTCATTTCTAAAATTAGTATTTCCTTCTATCTTGTAGCCCAGAATAATATTTTAACAAGGGATAACCTAATCAAAAGAGGTTTTACCATCCCAAATAGATGTTCATTCTGCAAATAAGAAGCCAAAATAGTGGAACATCCATTCCTCTCTTGTCCTTTCACCTCATCAATCTTCCAAATATTATTTAGAATTTATAACTTCTCTTAGGTCACTCCTAGCTCCATCATGAACTTAATTACCTAATAGAAGCCCCCTTGGGAGGCTCCCCCACTATCTTTTTGGTGGAATCTAGCCCTCTCCCATAGCTTTTGGGGCATCTATAAAGCTATAAATTCATGTATATTTAAGAATAATCTCCCTCATCCCACTTCAACATTTAAAAGGATCTCAACTTTTATCTAGGAAATAGGTTAAGCTATGTCTCATCATTTGACCAACCCAGTTCTCCTCTCTTATCCAATATTATGACCCAACTTAACCTTGTTATTCTTGGTAAAACCCAAATTAAAGGGGTTGATAGGTCTCTAGTTAAATGGTCACCTCCTATCCCCTAGTGGGTTAAATTAAATTTTTATAGGGTGGCAAAGGGGAATCCAATCCAAACTAGAGCAGGTGGCTTGATCAGAGACTCTTCAGGAAATATCAATGTGGCCTATGCGGGTCCCTTGGGGATCTAAACTAACCACATTTTTGAATCTATCATAGTGTTGTGGGGCATCAAAGAGGTGGTTAGACTTGGATTTGAGTTCATTCATATAGAAAGGGACTCAATTAATATCATCAAATGCCTAAAATGGCTCTCTCCACCTTCATGAAATATATTTAGAATCATCAGTGGTGCTAAAAACTTGATAATTTGATTCAAAGGAGTCCTCATTGAGCACATCTACATAGAATGAAATAGGGGAGTGGATTGCTTGGAAAATATTAGAGTCCTCAAAAGTGATTGCATCACTTGAAATGAGTGTAAATCCCTATATGATATCATTCAAATTATCGAGATTGATAAAGGACAAGTCACACAAAGTCATGATTGTTAATTTTATTGTGATTAGCTTGAGAGTACAACATAGTGTTTTTTATGCATACGACACTCCTATTACCAAGTATTTGCATGAGGGGTTGGTTTTAAGATTTTAATTCATGCTTGTGTTAGGTTTTATATCCCCTATTCATCATTTATCCCTCTCTTAAAAAGTGTTTGGTACTATAACAGTAATTACAGAGTAAGAAAATAAGACGGTCAGAGATCATGTCGAGTTAATTTATTGTTCTAATGTGAATAATAATGAGAATTTATGGAATAATATGGTTAAATGGGGACTCACTCTATTCATGGAATGCCTGGTGGGTCATGACACTATGCTCTCTAAGGATTTTTCCCAAGGGTGGAAAAATTATGAGGTGAGAATGCATGGGTTGAAGATTCAAATCATAGAAGAACTAATTGGTGAAACCACTAGGATGGTTTATCATGAAGTTAAGGATTTTAAGGACAAGAGATGTGAAGATAAACTCATGAATGTCTTATTTAAGAAGGAAAATCACAAAACAAAATACATCTCCAATAAAGGGTTTATGCGAGCAAACCTATAGAGGAAATGGTCAGAGGTTTGTCTTCAAATAATGAAATATATCATGCTTGAGGTTAAACACATTGTTCTCTTCTTGCACCATTTTCTACTTTTGAATCATTTCAAAGGACATTATATCATTATTCCCTTTTGCCTACTACATTCATTGGAGGTGTTTGCCCTAAATTTCAAAAATAATCTGGTGGCCGATTTAATCCACCATGGCCTTATCCACTTACTCATCAAGTGAGGGGAACCAATTTGGTCTAAAATTATCCCTGATTCCATTAGTATTATCAGTGAAAAGGAATATTTAGATTAAGAAGGAGAGTATCATTCCTAGGTGGATTCTAAAGAAGAACATTAGGGGTAAGGTTTGGGGGACTTAGATGTTCAAGAGCATGTTCACCCCAAACCTGATATGGGAATCCCTTTGGTTCTTTTAACTTCATCCAAAGGAAAGGTGGTCTTAGGGATAGATGTAAATTGGAGAATTGAGGATTCTCTCCAAAAACTCCACATGAAAATAGAAATTTATAAATTCTTTTGTGGAGAAATTACTAAAGAATTTGTGAGGCTTAGATATTTTATTTGCCCTGACAAGTCTGACAATAATAATAGAAAGGCCCTCTTAGCCTATACCCCCCTAGGTAAATCTTCCCAAAAATACAAAGAGGAGGAAGGCTTTTGGTCTTCTGAAGAAGACAACTAAGAGACCCTTCACTTAGATCTCAAAAGGAAGAGAGTGGATGAGGATGAGGATCAGTTCATTGAGAATAGGACTAGGGGAGAAAGAAACAAAAATGCTAGTGTAGAGACCAATGAATTAGTCACTTACTCTGATTTAGACTAACATGTCTCTCCTTGTTTCCCATTTTGGTTTCATTTTGGTTTTTTGGCTGATAGGTGGCTGATGTTTGGCTACCCTTGGGTTAATCTATTGGTATTTCTCTCGTATCCCTTTTTGTCAGTTTACTTAATCCTATCTATCTTTCAGTTGTCTTTGTAAAGGGTACATGCCCTTCAACACATCTTTTATCTATCTAATAAAAAATAAGTTGCTTCACATTTAAAACTATTTTTGGTTTTACAACTCACTTTCATTTTATTTTTTATTAATAATCACTATAAGTAAAAATATCTTTTGCAAACATTTGTTATGCATTAAATATATCTCACATCATGCTTTCCTTTTTTATGGATTTAACAATTATAATGGTTTTTCTTAATTTTCAAGACATTTTAATATAATCTTTATTGGTTTATTTTTGAACAAATTGTAACTTGTAAAGGGCTTGGTTCTAATGCTTCACAAGATAACTTGAAATCTTATTGTCTTCTACATTGAATAACTTTGCACACTAGTGATCCCAATTATCATGTGACTTATTTTGATTATAATGTTTTTCATGCTCATTATTTGGTTCAAAATGATAAAACTTGTGAGTATTGTGGAAAACATGAGCAATTTATTTCTAAATCTTAAAATTTTCATCCATGCAAATCTTATGGTAAATCAACACATGACACTTTGCATTGTTTAAAACCCACTAAAACATCTAATACTAAGGTTTAAAATATTTTTATACCTAAAAATAATGCATCTTCTAGATAATTTGATGTGTCTTCATGTGATAATTATTTAATTACTTCACATAGAATATATTTTGAAATTGACACATTTTTTTGTCTCCTTTTTGATAAACTCAACTTTTTATGCATTCCTTACTTTTATGTTTTAAAGGAAACAAGATTTTATCAGAGATCATTACTCTCGTGATTAACTTATTTTTTGTATAAGATCTCACACTTTGTGATAGAATTTGTCTTTTTCTCATTTTACCTTGTAGGACATCTAATTTTATTACATTGTGTATGTAGATCATAAATCTTATGGCATATTGATCACTTAACTTGTAAGAATGGTGTTAGATTTTTATTTTTACATTTACCAGATCATTTATCCTTATTATTGGTATTTTTTCTATTGCAAATTGACCATATAATTTGAAGAGGCTTCTTCAATGTTTTATATGATTACATCTTCATCTTTGCAACTTTTGGTGACATTGTATCTTCTTCTTTATTCTCTAAAAATCATTTTAATTCTTCCCAAATAAGTTTTCCTTAAGGGGGAGTATTATGTAATGTCAACTCCCTTCCCTATTTGTAAAAGGTTTTTTCCACTTTTGTAACTCTAAATTAAGCTTGAGGGGGAGTGTTGGAGATTAATATTAATTAAACTCACTTTAGGTTAGTTTAGGGTTTACTAAGTCGATATTTTAGGTTGGAATTTATTATATTATAAATTCACTTTATCCTAGATTTATGAGGTTTCTCTCACCTCTTTTGTCCTTTAGTAGGCTTTCGAAAGTTACTTACACAAGTAGCTCTTCCCCCCACATGTCACACACTTCCCTTCACTCTTTGGGGAATACGAAATTTTTCACACACTAATAAGTCCTTGTAAGGTCATGATGGTATTTTTTTAACTTCCTCATCCTTCCTCTTACTCTATTTAAAGAGTCCTCTCCTCCTCTCTTCAAAACAAACTTGCTTTGGAAATCTTGTGATGCCTCTTTTAAATTGAGGCCATTCTTCTCTCTTTATCTTGATTTATACTTGCTATTGTACTTGGAATTAAATTATTTACAAGTATTCTATTATAGTGTGGGTTTTTTATTCATTTGATACTTTCCCCAATTGTCAACTCTCATATCTCATTTTATGGCTTGATTCACTCTCAAGGTAATATTGTTTCATTTTGCATTGATTTTCTCTATGGTTTTATACTTTATTAATGCAATCTTGGTTAATTTCCTAATAATTTACCATCAATTTTTAAAAATGATTCACAATATGCTAGGTTAGTTGGCTTTTTAAACCTTTTGAGGATTTATATCTACATATTCATCATGCTTGGAAGCAAAGCCATTATAATTTTGGTGCATATGATTGTAATCCCTACCCAAGTGAGAGATAATATTTCACCTTCTCTCCTTAAATAATAAAGTGTAATTGCATGAGATTTTACATAAACATTATTTTGGAAAAATTATGCATCTAATTGAACTTTTGAAACATTTTAAAAGTTTTGAAGAGAATAAATATAAATTTAGTAATGTGTCTAATGATGAAGTCCTCTTGATACTTATTATTTAAATGCCTCTAGGAGGATCTATATAAATATTTATTTAACTTGAATTAGGGATGTATTGGTACATAATATAATGTAATAAAAAAGGAGGAAGTTATAAAATAGTCCCACAAAGAGCAAAAGAGGGAAATAGATAAAATGGCCAAGATATAAAAAGGTAAAAATTGGTGAACTACCAATAATGACCAGGTCTAAATTGGTAGGTTATGGATTTTAACCAAAACACAAAAATAATAGAGGAAGAGGAGATGAGGGAATATCCAATATGATAAACTACATAGGAAAGAGGAAAAAATAAATAATATAATGGGGCCATGTAAAGGAGAGAGAGAGAGAGAGAGAGAGAGAGAGAGAGAGAGAGAGAGAGAGAGAGAGAGAGAGAGAGAGAGAGAGAGAGAGAGAGAAGACATGAAAAAGTGCCATGATGTACCTAAATGGAATCAACTATCTAGATACACAAAATGACATTAAAAACATTCAAATAATAAGCCTTACACAAAAATTAGATGTCTACATAACCCCACACTTTAATTCATATGTGTATGATGTAGTTATATGAAAAAGTATAATAATGTTAAATAATTTACCTTAGGGGGAGGATGAGATCTAAATTTATAGATTGGGTGCAACCAGGCTCAATTGTCAACAACTTGAATGTACTTGTAAGTAAACATGTATTCTAGCAAGTAGTCAATGTCTAGATAAATAAATAATTAATGTAAAATAAAATAACTATTTATGAAAATAAAAAAAGGAACAAATGCACATTTTAAGATGCAAGCCATATTGTAACACTTGTATTTTCTAAAACTAAAATATAAATCTAATCTTCTCAGTGAACAATGTATTTATGAGGGAACTCTAAGATTTTCAATAAAATTTAGATTAATTTATGATAACTAAACTCCACTTCTTATTATTGGATTACATATATGGAATTTATTAGTATTTCTTGGTGCTTCTTTGGACTTCCTTCTCAATTTGTTTCATCTTAAAAATAAATTTTTAATGTAGAATATTTGGATATATTCTTTCCTGTGAGATGAGGTATTGGTACATGTTCCTAAAAATCACTCATATTATAAGAAAGAGTTATGTGAATCACATGGTATCATGTAATGTAGCCAAATATCTTAAAATATTTGTAAACATATGTATTTAATTATAGTAAATTATCATCATGTCAGGCCCAAAAATAATATATGACTTGTGGTAAAATGAGGTGATCAATAATGAGAAAAAAAATATTCCCTATTATAGGTAATATGATATACAGATAATATGTACATGTGAATCCATGTAGAATATATTTCATCACGTAAATATCCATAGGTAGATGCATCCTCATGTGAGGATGAGATAGTGAGGATAAATAAATTTACCTTGATATAAAAGTCAAGGGGAACGAAACTATGCCCAATTATAAGGAAGTCACCTAATATGGAATGATATATCAATGGATGCATAATTTTTTTAATTGTCATGTGACTATGTGTAAGGATTACAAATCACTACCTTCATATAATTAATGCAAGATCAATAAGCACATGGGTATAAGAATACTTGATAAGTAGAATAATATCAATGAAGCTCATAGAGGAGAATGCATGGGTATGATGTCCTTAGGATAAATGTAATAATAATGGTAAGCATATCATCTATGGGTACAATGGCCCATGTGGAAACATGTGCACACACACACACACACACACACACACACACACACACACACACACACACACACACACACACACACACTTATACATATATATTCAATGAAGATCATATGTTGATAATTCCCCCAAAGGAAATACTTAAATATTAGAGTGTAGGATGATGTGGGTAAAATTCACCCAAAGGTAAATAGTTGTATTTGTAGTATGTAAGCATGATATTAATGTAATGTTAATTGGTCCTTGTTAGTATGAGATATAATCAATGAAAATATCATAAGGAATATGTGGGTATAGTAACCCCAAATGCAGTATATTTATCTTAGAAAAATATAAAACATTATGGAATGTACTAATAACAAATATGTGAATGTGTTGCATGCCCCACCAAGGGATAAAGTTCAATAGATACACCCCTAGGGGTAGTTTTCAATGTCACATTCTAGTGTTTAGTTTTAACGTGTATTGATAGATGTAGTTTTCATGGTTAAATAGTGTGCATAATAATATAATATAATATTACCTAAAAATATGTAATAAATGTACCATAAGGATCAATACATTCTTGGGTAGTGATAAATATCAAAAATAGTGTACAATAATGGGAATATGTAGGAAAAAATTATTTTTGTCTATCAATAGTTTAAATGTCTCATTGAATCACAATCTCAACTTATGTAGATAAATGGTTCAATATTTGGTCAAGAAACTTTATAAGGGTTCCAAGGTATATATAACAAATCAATTATATTTTTCAATTCATTTTATCACACAAAATCATTGATTTTATCGATTATATCTATAGGTGAGACACCATGGTGGTTAGACATGATTTCATTACTTTTCATTTGGATTGTGTGAGGGTGTAGGTCATGGAAAGATAGGATGTTAAGGTGGCAAGTACTATTTATAGTGATTTTTGTCAAATTTTTATTTAAAAAAATAATTTTATGAAATTTTCACAAAATAAAATACTATAAATGTTAGTATTAGTTAGGATCTCCACCAATTATATACCCATCTCATATACAATTACCCTACACCCATTTATGTTAACCTTGTTATGGTTAATTATGACCCAATACCTATTGATTCCAACTGCCTACAACCGATTGTATCTCACTTGGGGTTGATTCTAACCTTTGAAATTTTTGAATAAATGTTTATTATTTTAAAATTTACTAAAAATATAGTATTTTTGGGTGTTTTGACATTTTATTTATTTTAGTATGGTTACATATGTTATTACATGTGTGAGAGTGGAGGCAGAGTCAAGCATGGGAGACTATATTAGACTTATATTTGAGTGATGTCGATAAAGAACATGTGGATATACTAGGTCAAGGACATGATATTTGATTAGATCTTATACCTTTTGACTTTCCATTATTGAAATATTTTTCCAATCATTAATATGTATAGAAAATTTCACATTCCCATTAAGGGATATGAGTTTTAGATGGTATATTTTCCATAAATTGAGAAATGCTCGATAATGAAATACTACATGGGTGGATAATTAGGACACCCTAATTTAGGACAATAGGTTCCTAACTAATATAGTTATAATTATTGCTTCATGTTTTTTGAAGTTTCTATGTATCTTTATTGTAGTGTTCATAGTAACCAACACAAGTTATTGTGCCAAAGAATTTGGCCTTATGATAATTATATGGTATATGGAGGAGTATGGAAAAATTTATAGATATGTCTAATGAATTTTGTGCTATTTATATAGAGACTTAAAAAATTTACACATGAGAGGACTAAAGGAGTCATTATTTTAGACATGTTATTATAGGTGTGATCCTCTTAGCACAATTTGGTGATTCTTCCACTAGGGCTTCTCACTATAGGGTGGACACTAATGTAAACCATATGCAACATGATGATTACATCCATGGACATGTAAAGTAGATAGTGGGTATATGAATTTGTGTATACATACACTATATAGGCTTCAAGATGCCCATTTAGTATGAAGGCATAAGGCAATATATAGTATGTGTAGACCCACAAATTTAATCATTGAGTGTTTGCTAATGTTTAATCTTGGCATCTTTCCCTTAACTTATTTTCCATTATGTTAACTTGAAATATTTATGATATCCTTGAATATTATAATTTTTATATTATAAATATTTAAAACATCATTCAGACATCCTTATTATACTTACAGACCCTTGTCAACCAATTTTTAACAATCTCTAGCCTTATAGGATAAAACCGTACTAGACTAAGCATGATCATAACCTTGCCTTATTTCTCACACTCCAATAGATTATTTTAAAATTTAATACACTTTATTTTTTCCCTTCCATTATTTTTCAAATTAATTCCAAATCTACCGCTATATAAACACATTAAGGCCATTCAACTTAGCAACTTGGTAATTTACAAAATCATCTTCTATACAAGCTACTACACATTAAGAAAAAGATCCCTATTTATTTCCAATTAAAGTTATAATGTGTTTAATAAGTCATAGTCCAAGCCTAAATATATTTTATTTTAGGTCAATGGTATTAATTTCCAAGCATTTAAGTCAAATTAGAATCTACAACTATACAATGTAAGTATCAAAATTCACACACTCACTCTAGGTGGGAGAACTACATTAACCTAAGGCCCTTTTAAGATATGTATGTAGCACTTAGATTATGTATATTTTTATAAATATATCTTGGATATTCCCCTTAATTTATTCCCCCTTTTCCATTTAATGTATATTCAATTTATGTGCACAAACTAGGTTTTCAACACTGTAGGTACTTCTATGTGACAACTCAACACCCATAAATAAATAACAAACCACCTCTAATAGATGTAGGTACTTGAGCAATATAATCTCCCACATAGTTAATGTAGACATGGCTACAGTTAAATATACAAGGTCATAATGTGATCCTATTTACCCTAGTGTGGCACTATCCCAGTGCATTGCAATATTCTATTTTTAGGTGAGACACACTTCAAAGATCATTCCAATCATTTTCACATCAATGGTTTACATAGTAATTAAAAGTTACTATTTATAGCTCATTTCAATTTTTCTAATTTATTGTATTTTACATTAAAATTGTGTATATTGTATAAATATGAATTAAATATAATCTTTTAGTGTTTGTTACATTTAATAGTTAAATCAAAAATAACCATTAAACATTATCGTGAACCTATAAATTTTTTATAACATTGATTTTTATTTTATTTATTTTTGTCCTAGGATTTCATACAATTTCATGTAAATTTCTAACACTAAAAAAAGCCATAAATTTTGGATATAAATACAACACCATGAGCCAATCTTCTTCAACCTTATATTTTAATATAGAACTAAATAAATTATCTTATAACATTTGATAATGAATCATTTATTTCAACCTCGATTTGAATTTTTTTAATCTCTATACATAAAAATATTTCAACTTTTCTTTTCTATTTATTTTTTATTGTTTGTTTCTTTTTTTAGTAGTTGTGTTCCAGCAGTTGTAAAACTACATATAGATTTGTTATTTTTGGCAAAGCAATGACCTATTTTACTAACACCATGAAGTGATGTATAATATCCCAATATGCAAGCCATAGATAACACTATATATGGATTTTAATTTCATCATACCTCATGGTAGGTTGTAAATGCATAGGGTCCCTTGTTTACACCATAGAAAGCCTCTTTAGTTACTTGATTTATAGTACACTTGAGAGAAGTGTATCACCTATAGAAGTTACTCATCGTAGCCTTAGAAATGGGATAGTGGGATAAATTCATGGTTTAGCCTCTATAGTTAGTACTATAAAAAATTAGTCATACATTAATATATGAACAAGTAAGTATATTTGAGATCCCACACAATCATTCAAACCCTTGCCTAGTTCACCCATTAAACCTTATTTTTTATTATATTGTATTCATAATCATTAGCTTTAATATATGTGCAACATGATTTTATATTAATAAGCTCATTATTTATTAAATTTACTTTATTTAAACTCATTTTATATATCATGTATAGTCAAATTAAATATTTTAATTATGTTTTTTATCTAGATAAGTTATTCTCTACTCATATTGTGCCTTTTACTTATGATGGTGAATGGACAAACCATAAAAAGTAAAAACTTATAGAAGAAGCATATATTGATTATTATGATTTTGGTGACGTAATGAATAATTTTTTTATTTTATGACACTTAGGAACAAGAATTCATAGAATTTAATATCCAACATGACTTTAATGAGCTAAATGCACCTCTTGATTCATTCTTGAATCCCTCTTCAAATTCACCTCTAGATGCCTCTTTGGATTTACCTCTAGATTCCTCTTTTTATCCCTCTTTGAACCCATATATAGATTCCTCTATGGATTTAACTTTATATTCCTTCACCTTCTTCCTTGAATGTTAATTTATAGCACAAATAAAATTATAAAAATTAACATCTACTATTTCTTAAATTGCCACTTACCATCAAAAAGGAAGAACCTTATCCTTGGACACCTAGCTTCTATTTTCACCTTGTTAATGTGATTTATCACTTCCATTCATATAAAATAAAAACACATAAAATAGGATTAAATAAGAATGATATTAATCATGAACAAAACTCTTTTTCCACTTCCTTTGAAGAGTAAGTGAATGCTAATAATAATAAATTTATCTCTTTTCCTATACAAATAGTGGATATTGAGCCTATATGTCATAGCTATTACCCTTGTCAACCAATGAGGATGAACTTCTTTCCTATTCCCTTAGCACATCACAAGATAATATTAAAATCAATGACATCCCTCCTCCCACATCTCCTCTTGATAGTGTTTTCATGCATATTCAAATAGAATTATATAGATTTTGTGCTTGTGAAGTCCTTCAATATCAAGTTGTCACATGAAAAATTCCATAAAAGAGTCATAAAATCAAAATTAGTATTTTAGTTAAAAGATCATATATCTTGAAAATAACTACAAATTTAAAATGAATTTATTACTGTATTTTTAATCATGCATATGTATCCTCAGCTCATATCCATCTAGCTATCTTGTGCTCCAAAAGAAATTTACATATAATGGCTAATAAGGGTTAAAGTGAGATTCTAAGAGAAATTCTTCAAAAAATGATTGCATTACCTTTTATACCTCCTATAAGAAGATCAAAATATTATTATACATATTATAGACTACATCGGTACAAAATAGATAGTTATTTATCTTTGAAGAAGAGAATACAAAGTATCTTTGATAATGGTGATCTTATGATAAACAAATCAATCAAACAACCCAATCACAATATAATGGCATATCCCAATGAAAAAGTGCAATTAAAATAAGAATTAGTGAAAAAATAACATAGACAACATGGATACATAAGGATAATTCAAAGAAAAAACACTTACAAATGAAAAAAATTAGAGCAAGAAAAGATTAAAAAGGCAAAACTAGAGAAAGAAAGATTACAAAAAGAACAAAATGAAAAATCAAGATTGCAAAAAGAATAATTACATGAGGAATAGTTTGAAAAGAAAGGGTTACAAAAGCTATAGGAAAAGACATTACAAAAATAAATCATGTCTTTAGCTAATATTAAAGCCAATACAACTAATGTAATATTATTAGAGGCACATGATACAATACATATTATAAAATAGAAATAAAAAAGGTCAATACCATAGTATGGGATTGGTTTTTCATACACAAATAAAAATGATGATCAAAACAACATCTCACAATTTCAAGCACAACCTAATAAGTTTATTGTCTCTTATGATTATGATATTGATTATGTAGAACATGATTAGAATGGCACAACTAATATGCAGGATGAATATGGAAATATAATTGAGGGGTATAACACACATGATACATTTCATTATTTTAATACATGTACATCTAACATAGATTATGCATTGAAAATCATCCTTCATACTATGTGGTTTTGTATACATATGTGAATCCTCTTGATGAGATCCTTCATTAGACACAACCTCTTACTTCCTCCCAACCCACTAGTGGGACCAATTCTCTTGCTTAGTTATTTAAATATTCTATTTTTACATAGTTTTTTTTTTTTTTTAATTTTACTTTGTTTCTACTTCTTATAGCCTTTATCCAAGATTTATTCTAACCCTTAGCTTTATTTTCACATTGGGGACATTCCCTCTTAATTTTTAAAATGATTTAAATAATATAAAACAAATATCTTACAATGTTTACAATATGCATTATTTATGGTAGTCCACTTATTTATTATTGCATATCTATACATGTTATGGCTTCCATTTCACTTACATGATCACATATTTGTACTTTTACATACCACATGAGCACAAATAGCCTTTTGACCATTGGGGGCATATATATATATGCTATGACTATTTTACACATGTATTAGGGTCATATTGTTTACCTTCCTTTCTTAAAACACTATACTTTAGCACCTTGTTGTGTATTTTTCAAATCCCTCCCATTTATTTTATTTTTGAAGACTTGATTATTAGTAATTTTCAAATATTTTAAATTCCAATCTTCCAAAAGTTCCCAAAAAAATTCAAAAAAAAACAAATATAACAAAAATACAAACATAATCATATATTTCAAATATACAAAAAAATAAAAATATTTTAAAAAAATAAAAATTAGGACCTCCAAGCATTTTATTATGTTGCTAATTTACTTCTTTCCATGTGTTATTTTTTCATATTAAGTAGATAACATATTTCATTTTTAAATACACACTTATTTTCACATGGTATGTGAATATACTATAGGACATACTACTACATGATTCTTTGATGTTATAATTCTCTTTTATGTAGCAACCTTGCTAAGTTGGGAGCATCTCCTTGTTCTTCATGATCTTTTCAACAAGTTGAATCTATCCACAACCTTTCTACCATAATGGGTTATGTATCATACAAATGATTTTATATTTAGTCATATTTTACATTTTTTTACATGGATATATTATTTTCTAATAATGACCTTGATACATATGGTTTATGTAGATTAGTATCATTTTTTGTATGCTTATTTTTCAAATTCTTCCTTTACTACATGATAAATTATAACTTTATTGCTTATTATGTGTGGCCCTTATCCTTATCTATATAACATATATATGTTTTTAATTTTATGGTATCATCATGCCATTTGAGTGTGGCCCTTGGCCTTATTTGTTTATGTGATATTCATATGTCCCTTGTATGTGGCATTGAGGTCCTATGTGTGTCATTCTATGAAAATTGAATGACATTGTTTTTATGTCCATTGCTTATTACTATGGTGTCATGATTCCTATCATAAATCACTTCTATTTTCCACTTTTTGTGCCATGTGTAGACACCGAAATCGTGTTGACTCCCCTGGTCATTCCTCGTCTTCTTTCTTCTTTGCCTATTGAACCCTTGCCGATCACTTGTTTCACCAGCATTGACCCTGGCAGCATGTAAAGAGGAGCACAGAGCAAAAGGTAGACTCTATCCCCATTATGCATCTGCCGACGTCGGTCTTTACCCGACCGATGTCGCCGACGTCGGTCACCTATCGGCCGACGTCGGCAATCCTACCGACGTCGGTCACCTTCCCCTTGTCCGTTATCAATTAGCATTCGGTTTCCCGAAACGGTTGACGAACCGTTTCTGGAACCGTCCCCGTCCTCCGCCTTCATCAACCTCCGCTAGCCATTCGAACCGGATCCCCGAACGCTGATCCCCGAACGCTGATCAACCGAACGCTGAGCAACCAACCTGCGAATTCCTCCATGAACCTGCGAACTCCGAGCAATCATCGACACTACGACATCAACTAATCTGCACACCATGGCTTTCATCGGGTCTTCTACCAGGTAAGTCTTTATTTTGTTTATTTTCATTTTCTTTTCTTAGTTATTATTTATGTTCTGTTATCCCTGCCTCTGTCCTCAAACCCCCGGCCTCTGTTTCGACTCTGTCTAAACCTCGTCCCTGTCCTTATCAAAACTTGTCTCGACTCTGTCTAAACCTCGTCCCTGTCCTTATCAAACCCTACCCTAACCATATCAGACCCTGTCCCAACTGTTCAAACCTATCCCGACTCTGTTCAAACCCCCCAGACTCTCCCTGAACCTGTCCCGACTCTCTCAGAACCTGTCCCGAACCTTTTCCCAGAACCTACCCCTACCGACGCCGGTCGCTACCCCGACAGACGATGGCACATTAACCGACGTCGACACCTTCCTTAACCGACGCCGGCACCACAGAGACCGACGCCGGTGACTGTGCAGAACAGTGCCGCATATCAGGTACGCCTTTTATTTTCTGTCATTTATTTCTGTCATTATCATCTACTTTCGTCCAATATTATGCTTTTTTTTATCAGTGGGTTGATATCCTTCTAGGGAGTCTTCGTACTTCTGAGATCGGGCGTTCGCCTGACAGCCCACCATATCTCTTATTAACGTTTTTTCGTGTTTAGCCTTTTCTTCGCAGGTGTCATTCCTCCACAGCAAAAGAGGAGAATCTTTCAACGTCTGATTTCAGTGCGCACGACTATATCAGGTACTTCTAGCCTTAACCATCTTTCAGTTTCTTATTTCTTCTTTGAATGTAGAAAGCAATTTTGCATTAGAAACATTCTGGCACGCCCGGTGGGACCCTAGGTCCTCCTTGGGTTCTTTCTTTTTTCCGTTCATTTAGGTGCATTAGGTTTCTTCCTTTTCGCCTCCTTTTCGTCTCTTCTTAAACAACATCATAAGCAGAACTAAAATGAACACTTCTTTCTTTCTTGCATTTCTAGACTAGCTAAAACTCATATTCTTCGACTCTTTCTCCATTCGTCTTCATACGAACAAACATTTCGACTTGGACATTAAAACACTTTGCATTCATTTTTGTTTGCCTGCATCTTTTAGACCACACATAGTAATTAAACCGCATATTGAATTAATCTAGATCACTTGATGTTACACGACCAAACCACCTGCACAAAACAAACATAAAACTTACCTGAGACAAGGCCCGACTGGGATTTCATCACCCAGCAGATACCTTACCCATCCCGGTGACCCTACTTGGATTTCATCACCAAGAGGGAAGCCCACTCCGTTCTCTGGCGGAGGATAAACTCTAGTGGAAGTATATTTTGGCTAAGTGAAACCAGCTAACCACTGGAATCGTGAAGTGAGGGGAGCTTGCTCCTTAGCACCAGGCCTGTATGGAAGCTAACACAGATTTCTTGAGCACCATAACAAAACCCGAAACCATCCATAGACTGCTTCTTCTAGGACCCATTTTTCAGCCAATCTTCCTCTACACACACATTCTAAGGCATAAGCCACTATAATCCTAATAATTTACTTCTAGGGTTCTAGGATCTGTTTGTGTCTTCATCTTTTTGGTTCTTATCTGCTTGTTTGAGCTTGTGAGGATGTTCTTCCTTGTCTTGAATGGTTCTGACTCGTATCCAAGCCAAGGCTCTAGTCGATCACGCGAGGCATCATCCTCTTCCATCTACCCCGCCTACAACCAACCCTAAAATGGAGTTCAACTCGGAAACCGAAAGAACTCCTACCAGACCATCTCCGTCCCAAATGCCTATTATTCCAGAAGGGGACCAAGACTTCGCACGATTCTTGGACCTCAACACCAAAGCCCTGCAACACTATCTCGCGAATAGCCAAACGCGAGACCCCTTCGGCAATCCAATTTATGGAATGCCGACTTCTCTCCTCGCAACTGCGGTCGTATCAACAACGTTCGTAGTCCAACCCTTAGACACCCAGGCTGTTGCCTCAACCACTGACCAACCTTTCACCAACCATCCAAGTGTGGCCTCTCCTTCCGTCGTTGGGCCCACTTTCACCGGGGTTTCGGCCCCCAATCAATCTCAGTCCACTCAACCACTTTCTACCCCCTTTCAAAACCTGGTCGTCTCTATTCCGCCCACTCTTACTCCTATCAACACTAGGGTGGCTACCCATCCGTTAGCCCATGTTACCCCTAACCAACCTCCCATGACAACATCAAACCTAGCCATGCCTTCCATCCAATCATCCTTAGTCACTTCTTCCGTCCCTACGACTAGTCATCCGTACGTTGCGCCCTTATTGGTACAACCGACTACGTCGTACACCTCTTCCAGCCTCTTTCAAGCGCCTCACAATCTAAGAGGTGCTCCACCCGTCAATCCGTCAGTA
Organism: Torreya grandis; assembly: GCA_037957365.1. NCBI lineage: Eukaryota > Viridiplantae > Streptophyta > Pinopsida > Cupressales > Taxaceae > Torreya > Torreya grandis. The sequence continues at coordinate 2,049,368 of JARHVA010002014.1, forward strand.
GATATTATCAAGATGCTAATGGATAAAATGTCCAACCTAGAGACCTCCATTACCGGCTCATGCAACACTCTCTCGTACGAACAAATCTGTAACGAGCCCATCCATCCTTCTGTCCCCATCAGACCATATCCCAGCCAGTGGGAACTTCCTAAGTTTTCTCGTTTCCAGAGTAAGGAAGACCCACAACAACATTTACGGGCATTCAGACATGCCTGTTACCTTATCGCCCACGACGATGCGTTGCTCTTACGCACGTTTCCCATGTCTCTCTCGGGTGCTGCACTTGACTGGTACAGCTCTCTTCCTAGCTATTCCATCCTCACGTTCACTCAGCTGGCCCAGCTCTTCCTCGATCATTTCTCCATCAATATCACCAAGAAGGTCTCTATCACAGACCTCTATTCTATTCGCCAGTTCGAGGATGAATCTATTGCTGATTTCGTCGCTCGGTGGAGGAGCCTTATCAATCAACTTTCATTTTCTTTACCTTAGCCTGAGCTTATTGAACTTTTCTCTCAAGCCTGTGCTAAACATATTTCTTCTACCTTGAGGGTTCAAACCTTCCGCACTTTTGACGAAGCCTTCACGATGGCTCGTAAACTTGAGTTACGTGCCGTTGAGGAGAATAAAGTCAAGTTGTGGAGTAAGAATCCCAACTCCAAAACCAATGACCCTTCTTCTAAGCCCTCCTCGTCCAATCCTAAATCTAAAGCTTCAGCAAATGCTGTGGTTGTTAGATCTTCCTCTTCTTCGCCTTCAACTAATCAATCTGAACCATCCACGTCCATGAGCGCCACTCGTCAATTTCAGCAGAGATACATACAGCGACAGTTTACTCCACTTGGAGAATCATATGCGTCTGTGCTGGAAAAACTCGTCAAACAAGGGGCCATCAATCTTCCTCAGATCCGACCTCCACCACAATTTGATCCCTCACGCGCCATCCCTGCGTGGTATAGGGAGAATGACTTCTGCCACTACCACCGTGTTAAAGGTCATGACACGGGCAACTGTAAAACCCTTAAAAACATAGTTCAAGACATGTTGGAAAAGGGTGACCTCATCCTCGACAATCCTAACGCCCCTCCTAATCAGGGTATCGATATCTTCAAACAACCATTCCCTAATCATCCACCAACCCAAAACAACGTCCAGACCTTGACTGACAATACCCATGAACATAATATTCGGACAGTCAATACGGTCTTGCCCCTCATTTCTAACCAACCCCAAGAGGTGAGTTCGTCCATCAGTCCATCACATGAGGACGAACCTCTTTCTCCGGCTAGCTCTCCCTCAACTTCTCTCATTTTGGAGGACGCCTCGACCTTACCAGCACCGCCAGTTTCACCATCTTCCTTCTTGCTGCCCATGGAGGACCCAACCTTTCCTACTCCTTGGCCACAAGTGGAGGGCACTATTATCCCTGCCCTTTATCCGCTTGAGGAGCTTCATTCACCAGTTTCTTCTCCACCCAGAGAAGAACCTCTCTCTCCTTCATCTCCAACCAAAGATTGAACCTGTCACAACTTCACCATGCTTTGGACCCGAGACTATTACATCCGTCTTACCTTCAGTCCCACAACCATTGGCATCTTCTCAAGAGCCTAAACCTCATCCCGCATCTTCTCAGCCATTTTCCCGACTAGTGGAGAGACTCGAACTTCTCCCTTCTAGGAAAGTGGAACATCAGGGATTGTGGGACCGTCTCACAGCTCTTCAACAAGCCCGGGCCCTCTCATCTCATACCGCTAATCCACCAATGACGGAACCTCCTAAGACTATCAACAAAAATCCAATCTCCATTTCCAAACCGTCTACATCTTCATCAACTTCATCAAAACCAAAACCCTCATCTACTCCGCCTAAACCTATCAAATCACTTGGCGTTCGCCCCGTCTCCAACCTCACTCATCCACAAGTGAAGGTGGACTTAACCCAAACTTCAAATAATAGTAGTCTTCAACCCAAATCTCAAAAGACTACCAAACCACAGAGGCGAACGCCTCCTCCTCCGTCACCATTGCCCTCCATTTTGGGCCCGCATCCTTCAACCTTAACCAAAATCCTTCCCGCTTCAACCTCTAACCAAAACCGATTGCCTCCTTTGCTTCCTTTACCTACCACTAGCCTACCCTCTCCCAAAAGGGCGATACCTCTCACGAAGAGTGTACCGTCTCCGCCTATCATCGCACCATCAACCCAGAAGGTGGTACGAAAACCTCCTCCCATTTCGCCCAAGCAAAAGTCACCGACATCGCATACATCGATGAGCATGGACCCTTTAGTGGGCTCATACTCGTTGATCTTGCAACGACTTTTGCAAACCTCTAGCATAACTCTTCCACCCATCAAGCCCTTTCAACCTCTCGGGTATAAACCTTCCTGGTTCGATGACACGAAGATTTGTTTATATCATCGTACACCAGGACATGACACTGAGACTTGCTGTGCCCTCAAGGCTGTCATTCGCCGTTATCTAGAGAAAGACACTCTTCTCTTTGAGGACACTTTCGACCGCCCCCCGACTCCTTCTCACAACCCTTCAACCTCTTCAAACCCATCCACATCTCATCAACCGGTTACAACCCCTTCATCATCTTCACCTCCCATCTTTGAAATCAATGCCATTCACATCACCACTAGGTCACAAAAGGATAAGGCGAAAGAAAAAGCCGCCATTCCTTGGACCTACCCTTTTGTCAATCCACCTCAACCGCCTAAGCCTAAGATTTCTATCCTTGGCGCGCCTCAACCCTCTTCTTCTTCTTCTTCCTCTTCCGGACCAATCCACGACTCCATGTTGAAACAGCTTCACCAGACGCCTGTGAAGATGTCCCTCTACGATCTAGTCCAAACCTCACCTCAACATCGTCAGGCCCTCATCCAAGCCCTGCAGGCAGCGGAGGTCCAACCTGAGGATCCCCAGCCACTTGCTGCCCTTGTCCACTCCTTAGCCCCTGTTGCCTCCATAACATTCAGCGATTCTAAAATTCCTACATCCAACACGGAAGATCAGGATGCCGCCCTCTTCATCACTGCCTACATCGATCGGACACGCATTAAACGCGTTATGATCGACGGGGGCGCTAGCATCAACATCATCTCCACTCATGCCTTTGATCAGTTGGCTCTTCCCAAGAATTGCGTTTCCAAAACTGACGCGATCTTGCGCTCTTTCAACGACACTACTGCCACGACCATTGGCACCGTCATCCTTCATATCCGCGTTGGTCCACGCACAGTCCCGGAGCTCTTCTACATTATCGAAGGAGAGTTCCAATACAACATCTTGCTGGGCCGACCCTGGATCCGCACCATGGCCTGTGTCCCCTCCACCCTGCACCGTTGTGTGAAGTTTGAGCATGACGGACAAGTCCACACCATTCCCGCTGACCCTTCACCTTTCAAAACATGCAATACCACCTACCGTCCAAACGATGTCCTCATTCCTATCAAGCCGTCAACCTCGGCACCGCCTCCATCTGCAGAAGCTTCAACCAGTTCGCAACAGGCGGTCACCCTTACACCTCCCCTTCAAGCGACGACCACAGACCCCATGGAAGACGTCTTCCAAAGACTTTCATTAGGAGAGTATCGCTTGCTGGCTTTAGACATGTTCCAAACTCCGCAAGAGTATGGACGCCTTCATCACAGCCCCAGCTACGACCATCGAATTGGGATGATCATACCTTATGGTCCCCCTCACCTCCGCACCAACCTCGTCTATGGAGGGCTTAATCAAGCTCCTACTGACGGTAATCCTCTTTCTTCACCCCAACCTTTCACATCAGATTTTTCGTTTCTTGGCAACCCCGCCTTTGCACATACTTACCTTTACAGGTGTGCATGGAAGGGTTTTGGTTTCGGACGCTATGAGCAGGGCTCCCATCAGCCTATCCAACCGCTCAACGATGACGATGCCAAGAAACGGTATGGTCTGGGATATCACGACCCCACTCAAGACCCTGTAGACCTTTATCCTGAACCAATCCTCGACCAATCTCCTCCACATTCGCCTATTTCGCCACCTTCACCTACGGAGTCAGTGGTTTCCATTCCTCCTAGTTTTTTTTTTTTTTTCCATAAACACCATCCGCCTGGACCCCTTGACTTATCAGCTCAATGGGGTATCCAAGTCTCTCCCTCTCATTCTTCCCACCATGATCGAAGATGAGTCGGCAACCATTCACACTGTTCACTGTGTTGACGATGACGCCATTCTTTCCTACATGGGCGCTGATGATTCTTTCATCCAGCGCTCCCTTCCTTCTGAGACCCAGGTTATGTTAAATGAATCAACCATTGACATCAACCTTCCTTCTTCTGATGTTCCTCATGTCTTAAAGATCGACCAATCTTTAGACGCTCAGGAGCAGCTTGACTATACCCAGTTCCTCTCCGACCATAGCAAGGCCTTTGCCTGGACTTACAGTGATATGCCTGGCATCGACCCCTCCATCGTTACCCATAACATTGTCACCAAACCAGAGGCTAAGCCTGTCAGGCATAAGCTTTGAAAGATGCATCCTCGCGTTGCCCTCCTTGTCAAGGAGGAGCTTCAGCGGCTCCTTTCTGTCTCCTTCATCCAGCCTATCGATTATCCACAGTGGGTCTCTAACATCGTCCCAGTCACCAAGGCAACTGGGGGGATTCGGATCTGCACAGACTATCGTGACCTTAATCTAGCCTGTCCTAAAGACGACTTTCCTCTTCCTAACATTGACCAGCTCGTTGATCTTACGGCCGGCCATGAGATGCTATCTCTTATGGACGGGTTTTCAGGATACAATCAAATTCTGATTGCTCCGGAAGATCAGCACAAGACTTCTTTCATCACCCCATGGGGGACCTTTTGCTATCGAGTCATGCCTTTCGGCTTGAAGAACGCAGGCGCCACTTATCAGCGTGCCATGACTTACATTTTCCACGATCTCCTCCACAAAATCATGGAGGACTATGTGGATGACCTTCTCGGCAAATCCAAATTTCGCCGTGACCATCTGACCATTCTCAACATCATCTTTTCTCGTCTTCTTCAGTATAATGTCCGTCTTAACCCCAAGAAATGTGTCTTTGGGGTCCTCTCTGGCAAGCTTCTCGGCTTCATCGTTTCCTTCCATGGCATCGAGATAGATCCCACCAAGATTCGCGCTATCCTCGAAATGCCTCCCCCGACCAATCTTAAGCAGCTTCGCAGTTTGCAAGGCAAGCTCCAGTCCATTCGTCGCTTCATCTCGCAGCTTTCTGACCACTGCTAACCTTTTCATCATCTCCTTAAGAAGGACGTCATTTTTACATGGGATAAGGACTGTCAAGAGGCTTTTGAAGCCTTAAAACGCTATCTGGTCTCTCCACCAGTTCTCATTCCACCTAGAGACGACCAACCTTTCTACCTTTATATCTCAGCCACTCACCATTCGTTAGGTGCCATGATCGCGCACCGAGACGAACATCACCGCGAGCAAGCCGTTTATTATATCAGCCGAACACTGGTCGACTATGAAACTCGGTATACCCATATCGAGAAACTCTGTTTGGCATTAGTCTTTGCTGCTACTAAGCTTCGCCACTATCTTCTCAGTCACAAAACCTTTGTCATCACCCACACCGACCCTCTCAAGTATATGCACTCCAAGCCATATCAGAATCAACGTATGGCTCGGTGGCTCATGCTGCTTGCTGAGTTCGATCTCGAATTCATCCAGCAGAAATCTATCAAAGGGCAAACCATCACTGATCAACTAGCCGATGCCCCTCTTCCTGACACTCAACCTTCGCAGTGTGAATTCCCTGACGAGTCTATCGCTGTGCTTTCCTCCGACGACACCACCTATCAGATGACTATGTTCTTTGACGGATCCAAATGTCAACTAGGTGGAGGTGCTAGGGTCATTCTCATCCCACTCGAAGGGGAGCCCATGCCTTTATCTTTTAAACTCGACTTTGATTGTACCAATAATATGGCCGAATACGAGGCCTTAATTTTGGGACTTCAGACCGCTCTCTCTCTCAGCATCAAGTCCATCAATATCTTCGGCGACTCGCAGCTCGTCGTCAATCAGGTCAACGGTTCATACCTCTGTAAAAATGAAATTTTGCAAAGGTACAAAAATCGCGCTGACCTTCTCCTTGCATCTTTCGACCATTTCCTCTTGCAGACTGTTCCTCGATCCACGAACAAGTTTGCTGACACTATGGCTTCTCTCGCTTCCCATATCCCATCTTCCTCATCTGCATCCAGACTTTTTGTCACGGTACGTCGTGTGCCGTTGCCTTCATATATCTCTCCTCACATTCATCATGTCAACACTATAGACCCTAGCCCGCAAGATGCTTGGTATAAGCAACTTGTGGACTTCTTATCTCTCTCTATCATTCCTCCCAACCTCTCTAGTAATGCACGACGAGCTTTTATCAAGCGTACTGCTCGCTATACCATGCTATGGGGTCTTCTCTATAAGCGAGGCTTCGACGGCCTCCTTCTTCGTTGTCTCACCTCCACTGAAGCATCTCACGCCATCCAACAAGTCCACGACGGGATTTGTGGTGGGCATTTCAGTGGAAATTCGGTTGCCAAGCGCATCCTTCGTCTGGGCTATTATTGGCCTACCCTTCATCAAGACTGTAGCGATTATGTTCGGCGTTGCATCAAGTGTCAGCAGCACTCAAACTTGCTTCATCTCCCCAGCCACGCCTTACAAGTTGCTCAGGATTTCTAGCCTTTCTCTCAGTGGGGTTTAGATCTCATCGGTGAGATTAACCCTCATTCGTCTCTTCGTCATCAATCCATCATCACAGCCACTGAATATTTCACCAAGTGGGTGGAAGCCATTCCTCTCGTCTCCACAAAAGCCGACAAGATCGTCGACTTCATCAACAGCCACATCATCTGTCGTTTCGGTGTCCCTCATAAAATCATCACTGATAACGGCAAGTCCTTCAAAAACAAAACTGTCCAAAAGCTATGCGACTCCTTCGGCATCAAACTCAGTTTCTCTTCGCCTTACTACCCACAAGCAAATGGGCAGGCCGAGGCTTCCAACGAAATTCTCACCAAAATTCTCATGAAAGTGGTCAGTGACACAGGCAGGGATTGGCACATTCACATTCCCTTCGCTTTGTGGGCTTACCGCACTAGCATCTGAACCTCTACGGGTGCTACCCCTTTTTCTCTTGTGTACGAAACAGAGGCTGTTTTACCTCTCAAAGTACAGATCCCGTCTCTCCACATTTCTCTACATGATATCCTTTCCAACGATGACTTTCGTCAAGATCGCTTAGCTCAACTTGAGTTACTTGACGAACACCGTCTTGCTGCCCTTAATCATCTCCATGTCTATCAACATCGCATCAAGCGCACCTATGACAAAAATCTGCGAGAACGAGATTTCAACATCGGAGACCTCATCCTCAAAGAGAATCAACACGTGACCAATATGGAGCGAAGTAAACGAGGCAAGTTTGCTCCTAATTGGCTCGGACCCTTTATTATCACGCACAAGTATGGATCAGGGACTTACCGTCTGTCTTCTCTTGATGGACGTCCAGAACCTGAGCCTCTTAATGCGTTGCATCTGCGACCGTTCTACTGCTAGTCGAGTATTCGTCCACTTGACACTTAACTTGAGCTCGTCCCTTGAGCAATCCCCGTCCTCTTCATCCTACTTCCTTTCAACCCTATTCCTCTTAACAACTCCTATACCCCTTTTATGATGTATGGATGTTTTGTCCTAATAAAAGGGAGCCCTTGACCTTCTACAGTCTTGTCCATGACTCCATTTCTATCAAAACGAATCAAGATGTCAAAACATATCCATGGTCACTATATCTATATCAAAATCAAAAAAAAAAAAATAGACTGCTCCCTCGAAGGACAGCTGTACTATCATTGCTGTAATAAATAGACTGCTCCCTCGAAGGACAGCTATTCAAAAGCCTTATTATTAAACAAAAATATAGACCACTCCCTCGAAGGATGGCTATGACTACTCTGGCAATAAACAGCAACTTATTTTAGAAGCTTCCCGCATTGATCAGCTTCGCAACCTGACCACCAAGCAAATGACATCTCTATGCAGGCTTCCCGCATCAATCAGTCTGCCTCTCAAAAAAAAAAAAAAAAACGAGTCACGGACTTGGCTTGTGGTTGTCTCAGGGTCTCCTATAAAAAGGGGCAAAGTTATCTCTGCTCTTAAAATGGGTTACCCTCTTTCCTCCTCCTATTACCTACTCAAGGGACTTCGAGCTCACTTTAATGTCTAAGTGATTCGATTACCGCTCTAACATAACTATGGTCAACGACGTCACGCATAAATGGGGCTCTTGGTTCTCATAACCCCTATCTATGCCGTCTTTTTGGTCCTTGTCAATGAAAGAGCAATTCGCCTTTCATCTTCTTCTGCCCTTTGGTCACATTCACCTTCATCACTTGTCGATCAACTCAGCTCAACTCTCTTTTCAAACCATCAACATGACCTTGCCTATTCACCCTAGTTTCTATGGACACCAATGCACATGGAAACTATCGACTCGCCCCAATTTGTGTTAAGCATAAACCAATACTTGCTGAAGCATAAATAAACCTCAATTCATTTTTAGCATACATCCATCACGCAAATGGAATATTGCTAGGGATGAAAAACCCCTCAACCAATGTTGCAGAATACACCATTTGGAAAAGGCTGCAACATCTTTTTTTTTCCTCACCATCCCTTTGACCCTTCCTCCCTTCTAGGGAGAACTACATCGGCCTGAGGCCCTATCACCAGGGCTATGTAGGCAGCACTCAGTTGACATGGGGTCTTCTGGGGTTAGCTCAGCCGCATCCTTTCATCCTTTCGTCCATTCATCCTTCCATCGACCACCAACCATTGGAGATCATGCCTATCTCCTCCGACCTCGACCACTTCCAAGACGTTGTTGCCTTGGTTGTTTTTGCATGTATGCTACCTCATGACTGGTTAGCAGAATTGTGCGCAGACCTTTTTGGACCCTCACAAGTATAGGATCGCACACCGGTTGATCCACAATACTTGTGACTTTTTCGTGTTTTTAGGAGCACTTCCTGAGCCCGGGATCCCTGAAACGCGACGACCCATTTGGAGCTTCAGCTTAGATTGAGTGACCCGATCAGCAGACGACTAAATGCTGGGGCCCGGTTACTTCAATTTTGGCACTCCTCGACCCTTGACCTGCGACACTTTGACCTGACCATCTTGTGTAGTGGTATACGTGCAATCACGACCTTTGCAGCGTTCACCCTCACCCCTTTTTTCATCCACTCTTTATCAAATCAGCACCCGATTCCCGGTTCCCTTTCCTCGACTCCTGCTTTGAGGGGGAATACCTCATCCTTACTCGGGGCATTTCACTTCCTATTTTTGTCTTGCAGTTCATTCGAACAACCAACGAGACGAAATCAACCTTATCCCTCACCTGGGGCACTCACTCCTATTTTTGTCTTGCAGTTCGTCCAGAACAACCAACAAGACAAAAAGGGGCAAATGTAGACACCGAAATCGTGTCGACTCCCCTGGTCATTCCTCGTCTTCTTTCTTCTTCGCCTATTGAACCCTTGCCGATCACTTGTTTCACCAGCATTGACCCTGGCAGCATGTAAAGAGGAGCACAGAGCAAAAGGTAGACTCTATCCCCATTATGCATCTGCCGACGTCGGTCTTTACCCGACCGATGTTGCCGACGTCGGTCACCTATCGGCCGACGTCGGCAATCCTACCGACGTCGGTCACCTTCCCCTTGTCCGTTATCAATTAGCATTCGGTTTCCCGAAACAGTTGACGAACCGTTTCTGGAACCGTCCCCGTCCTCCGCCTTCATCAACCTTCGCCAGCCATTCGAACCGGATCCCCGAATGCTGATCCCCGAACGCTGATCAACCGAACGCTGAGCAACCAACCTACGAATTCCTCCACGAACCTGCGAACTCCGAGCAATCATCGACACTACGACATCAACTAATCTGCACACCATGGCTTTCATCGGGTCTTCTACCAGGTAAGTCTTTATTCTGTTTATTTTCATTTTCTTTTCTTAGTTATTATTTATGTTCTGTTATCCCTGCCTCTGTCCTCAAACCCCCGGCCTCTGTTTCGACTCTGTCTAAACCTCGTCCCTGTCCTTATCAAAACCTGTCTCGACTCTATCTAAACCTCGTCCCTGTCCTTATCAAACCCTACCCTGACCATATCAAACCCTGTCCTGACTGTTCAAACCTATCCCGACTCTGTTCAAACCCCCCAGACTCTCCCTGAACCTGTCCCGACTCTCTCAGAACCTGTCCCGAACCTTTTCCCAGAACCTGCCCCTACCGACGCCGGTCGCTGCCCCGACCGACGACCGCACATTAACCGACGTCGGCACCTTCCTTAACCGACGCCGGCACCACAGAGACCGACGTCGGCGACTGTGCAGAACAGTGCCGCATATCAGGTACGCCTTTTATTTTCTGTCATTTATTTCTGTCATTATCATCTACTTTCGTCCAATATTATGCTTTTTTTATCAGTGGGTTGATATCCTTCTAGGGAGTCTTCGTACTTTCGGGATCGAGCGTTCGCCTGACAGCCCACCATATCTCTTATTAACATTTTTTCGTGTTTAGCCTTTTCTTCGCAGGTGTCATTCCTCCACAGCAAAAGAGGAGAATCTTTCAACGTCTGATTTCGGTGCGCACGACTATATCAGGTACTTCTAGCCTTAACCATCTTTTAGTTTCTTATTTCTTCTTTGAATGTAGAAAGCAATTTTGCATTAGAAACACCATGATACATATCATTCACATGTTATTTATGTACCTCAATGTTATATCTATCTAACACATGTCTCATAAATAATTTGATGCAATATTCAATATTATGATGTAATACATTTCAAATGTTCACATGTGAATACATGATTTTATAAAAGTTTTATTTTGATATTTGTGACTTGCATGATATATCCCTCATCTCAAAAGAGGGAATCATAACAAGATTGTCTTGACAATTCAATCCATCATGAGCAAAAAAAATAGATTTATGATAGAATACAATACTCAAATTCTTAGTATGGTTCATTTTCAGATTATAGGGGCAGCTAAAATATATGTGCAATCATTATTAAATTTACTCAGGTACAAATTCTTACATACTTGATGCACATGTATGGTCATATACAAAATTATTACAATTACAAGTGATAAGTTTCAAATAATTATGGTCCAATTCATTCTATATCGATACAATATAGATACAGGGGTCATGATATGCATTCATATTCATGTTGATACATCAAAAATTTAAAATTTCACTTCTTTTTCAAATTGTAAAAAGTTTCAATATAATATAGATATGTCTACAATTATGTGATTCATCTCATTTTTTAAGTGGGCCACATTAGAGTCTAGTAACACTCAACGCTTATGGTTTCACTATAATGAACCATATTTTGTGGTTCCGCCTCTTCTTATTCTAATAAAATTATTATATAGATTACTCTACACATTTAGATGAGATATTTAACAGAAAATATTTCTAACTCAAGATTTTTCACTGGTTTTCATAATTGAGACTTGATCACTCTCAATTTTTCATAATTTTAACATTTCTCCATATGCCTCAACACTGAGGAAAAAACTTCTAAACTTTAAATTTAAATATAAATTATATTGAATACTCTTTAAAGTGTATGATTTCCTTTCTCTCTTTTCAATTTTCAAATATGGAGTGTAGTTACTTTTAGTGGCATTGTTGCATGTTTTACATTAAGGCGCCTTGCACAATAAGGATTCACATAAAATGACAAAGCTTGTGTACATACTTAGTTTCCATCTCCTTTACTCTAGTATTTTAATTTCATTGTTTCATGAGAATAAATGGGGGTAAACTGTAGACACTTAAATTTAATAATTAAGTGTTTGACAATGTTTAATCTTGACATCCTTACCTTACTTGAACTATTCACCATTCTGCTAAATTGCAATCTCTATGTTATTTTTCACTATTATACTTATTGTAATGTAAATATTGAAAAAATAATTTATAAATATCAATTATTATTAAATATTCATGTTAACCAAGTTCCAATAGCCTTTAGCCTTCTAGGATAAGGTTGCACTTCTTTAGACAAGGTCACAGATTGGCCTTCTCCACTAATGTGGCCTTGACTTGTGCACTCTAATGGTTACTTTTAAAATTTTAGATGTTTCATGTTGGTTATTCCATGATTTTATTAACATAAATATTCTAAATGTACCACTAGATAAACACATTAATGCCACTCAACTTATAAACATGTAAATTTTACAAAATCACTCTCTATACAAGCTATTGCACATTGATAAAAAAAGACTCCTATTCTTCCTAATTAAAGTTTTAATTTATTTCATTAGTCATAGGTCAAGTTTAAATATATTTAATTATAATTCAAGTGTATTCATTATCAACCATTCAAGTCAATTTACTAGTTATTTATGTGGGTCTTGTGCACATTCTTATATTTAATGAGGTAGCCTATAATGTTTTAGGATCTCAATGGAGGTAAAATCCACTCCAAGGCATGAGTTATAAGTATGTGTTAAACAACATTATGGTGGAATAGTATGCTGATAATATAGGTTTCTAACTAGATTTTCTTATGGTGAAATGAATCCCAATAAATAAATCAAAAAATAAGTGAGTTGGTTGGATGGATAAAATCTATTCTAAAGTGGGTAGGTATTAACCAAATAAACTTAAAAAAGAGGGAAGGGTAGAGAGAAAAATAATTTTATATGGTTTAAATGGGTCACTTCCTAGGTTAGTTCCTTTGTGGACAAGTGTTTTAATAACTAATGTTTTTTTTGTAGTTATTTCACACTTACAAGTAAACATAGTTAGGAAATATGGGGAAATGGTATAGGAAACTCAATGGTCTCAACTGAATATTGATCCTTTTAGAGTTTATATTACACACCCTTAGTTATGTGATTACATATCAGACCATAAAGGTGTATAGGTCAGTAATGGCACATACCTAGAAGACTATACCAAAGGGAAAACACTCATGCACACTTTAAAATATTAACAGAGTTAACTAGTTGCTTAAAACCAATGATATCTATTAACTTTTCAATAGCTTTTGCACATCTAATATTAACATACATAAATGATAAAAAAGGAATTATCTATAAATTTTACACACTTAAAATTATTAAATTAATACAACCAAGAGAAAAAACTTTAATTAAATAGAGATGGAAGGAAAGTACACCAACACAATTACATGACAATCAAAACTAATTTCTTCCTATATTGATATAAATCCATACCTTTTGTAATGTGTGATTAAATTAATATATATTCTTGGGAAGGGGTCACCTCATCCTCTAAGTCCATGCAAAATAATAGTTACATTTCATAATTAGAACCTCAATTATTTTTTAGTGTCAAAATTGCATGTGCCTACTTATAGTTAACTACAACTATGTCAAAATAAGTTAGCCTGTATAATGTAATGTAGTGTGTGTATGATTAAAAAAAAAATAGTTAACTTTTAAATTTATATACCAAGTATAAGTAAACTATAATTACAAGGATTAGTCCTATCTGCATGACTTTATATAAAATTAACCTTTAACTAAGACTTGCTAGGAGATTGCATGGTGTTACTTGTTGTTGGTGGTGTCAAAGTTGTAACTTCTAATGAACTAAAATTTGAGGCATCAAATTTATTCTTAGCTTCTAATACTTGAAATTATTTATTGCCAATATCTTGTTGGTACCTCATAATATCCATGTTCAATAATGCAAGCCTGCGTACCCTATTGACTTGTTCTATAATCCATGCATGTTCAGCTTTAGCATTTCTAAAGTTAATACTAAATATCTCTTCCTTAGTGACCTTTTTCCTTGTAAAATTCAAATCAACTTAAATATCTTCTAATATCAATCCCTACAAGTTTTTTTTTGAACCTAGTTGAAGCTTATTAAATAAGCTAGTCAAAATTGGCTTTGTTTACGAGCCTATCATTGGAGTCCCTTTTTTGTGAGAGATTTAATTCCTCTTGAATCTCAAAAATGAGGCTCTCATGATCTACATATTTGGGCATTATTGGCTCAACTAATTTAACCCACTCTTTGGATTCTTGTGTCTTTATGACTACCAAGTTAACGACATTTTTAGCCTCCAATGGTGCCATCAAATTGAGGTGGCCATACACCTTATTAGTTTTATAAATAATGAGGATATTTAAGTTATTCTCATATTGTTTCAAATAATTAAATAATTTGGTAGTTTCAACTATATGAGGTGCTAACTCAACCCTCATTGAAGAAATGGACTCTAAGATATTATACAATATTGATGCTATATTTTGCGCATATGCTTCTATTTGTGTGAGAACATGTATTGTTTGATAATGTTCCCTTACTCTAATCCTTGTCCAAACTCTTTCCTAGCCATTTCAATTCCCTTATGAAGCTTGATCATATTATCCATGTGGTTTTAAAAATAGGCTTTAAAATCTTTAATGTAGGGGGATTGCCCCATTTTTTTTTCTTTCTCTTAGACAAGGTGAATACTTATTGTCTTTCTTCCAAATTAACCCCTATTCTAGTTTCATCTTCTAGTTTTTATATGCAATCAAAAATGCATCATGTCTATAAATCAATCCTCACTTAAATAAGATAGATCATACCTACACTTTCGATTGGGAATATACTTATTAAGCAAGAGCATGACCAATATGGGAATCCACTAAACCCAATTAGGGGATCACTTGTCACAACACATCATGTTAGGAAGGGTTTAAAAGCCTACATTCTAAAACAATTTCACAACGATCCTAATGGATTCCTAAGGTTTAAAGCATTCACTTATTATAATAACAAGAAATTAAATCTAATCTAGTGCACACCAAAGCTTGTGGAATAAAGTGAGGGTTAGAAACAATAAAACAAATTAAACTAAACATATATTAGAAGACATATACTCACATCAATGTATATGGAATCCTAATACATGGGATAATAATGAAAATGCATTATCTATCTACTCTTATAAAGGATAAATAAAGTTAAGAATACTTACCTTTGAAGATGAATCCATTGAGCCTTAATCTCTCCCTTGGCCAAGGTGCTTTACAAGACATTGTTGTGGTATGTAAGGATAAATAAGATAAATCATCTCTATGCTACACAACCTATCTAATCATATAAAATACTTCTCAACAAGATAAGATCTGTATCTCCAAAGAAATTATGAAACCCTAAGATTTATTCCTCAAGTAGAATGGTCAATAAGTAGATGTTCTCTCACACTTCTTTGCTATTAATTATTATCTTATGAAATGGTAGGAAATGAACTTATATATATAGGCATATCTTACCCTAAATCCTCTCAAAAAAATTTATTATACAGTGTTGACCCAGTCAACCCAGTGTGTTTTTGGGGACAATTCACTAGGTCTGAGCTAGGTCGATCAAAAGGCTAACAAGCTAAGAAAGTGAAAAATACCCCTAAACTATATTGGGTATACCTAATTAACCTAGTACAACCAACTAACCAAAATGGAGTTAAGGTGAGAAAAAGAGGGATGGAAAGAGGAAAAAACTAGAATAGGTAGAACTGAGAAGAATAATCTTAGGGTTAATGGTTTTAGGAGATAAGTGTGTATGTGGTAAGTGGTAAAATGGACAATAATGTCATAAAGAACTAATGGTCTGCCCACCCCTTTCTCAATGTACCCCTTAAGGAATTCACTTAAAGAGATTGAGACTTGATAGGTTTCTACAAGATATAAAGTGTCAGTAATCAATAAAAGTTTGAAAATATTATGTGTATATATATGCCCCACTTGAAGCTCATCATGTGTCACGTAACTGTAAAATAGGATGGTGCTTCAGGATAGAACATGATAACACACAATGTTGATGATAAGTAAAGTGAAGTAAGTAAAAAATAAGTTAAATGAAAGGATTGAATTGAAAAACACATACCTTTAACTTACTTTAGTGTTATAGATAAAGAAGCAAACTGTAAGAGAGGTGAAGGTGTCCAATGTAGAGAACACTAGATGAACCTATAAAAGTTAGTGAAAAAAATAGCCAAAAATAAAAAAATGGAAGATAAGCATGTGATAATGGAAAATATTCTCTACATCATCATGAATCTAACACATTTTATGGGTTGAAAAATGGATGAGTAGACACAAAGATATAAGTAAAATAAGGAATCTACTAAAAAAAATTGAAAGATTTGAATTTTGAAAAGTGTTTTTAAATAAGGCAAAAGACAATACATTTGTTATTTATATTTGTGAGAGAGGGGGGAAAGAGCTCTAGAGACAAAAATGACCTAGGATGGTGAGGATATGACATGCTAGGTGAGGAGGATCTCCAAAGGTGATAGTAGGTGCACTACAGGTATGCAACTATGAATCTTAAACCATCTTTTTAATTTTTTAGTGAATTAAGTGTAGTTTTTAGTAAAATTTAATTTGAAGCATTTATATATGTCAAAATGAAACAAAATTAGATTTTATGGGTAGAAAATAGAAAGATAAAAAATGGGTTTAGAGGATTTAGGAAGTAAGCAAGAAAATAACACTTTTGTAGGAAAATGCAAGGGGTTAGCAGGTAGAAAGCATTGGGTCAACCTAGTCAACCCAGTAGGCTAGAAATGAGTAAAATCAATAGTGTTAACCCAATAGGTATGGGTTAACCTTGTATACTTTACAAGATGATAGCCTAGTTTGGAGTTGTTACGTGGTCTGAAAGGTCTAGAATAGAAACTCAGCACTAGAGAGGGGAAGAAAAGGGGGTTGACTCAGATTTTTGAGTCAAGTAGGTGAGTAGATAAGAAAATTTTGGTCAAACTAGTTTGACCAATGAGCAAAAATGTTACAAAAAATCATGTAAAATGTTAAAAGAGGGATAGAATGGCTTGAAATGACCAAGGTCAAAAAAGGACTAAGTAGGCTAAAAATAATAAAATGAAGGAATTTAGGCTTGTTTTTGCTTTAAAATCTAAAAAGAATGTATTATGACTAACAATGACATGAATGAATTGATACATCATTTATTGTTTCTAGGGTACAGGGATGATGGATATTTTGGATACTTGTGGATGTGGCATGGTTATCAGACTTGTTAGATAGGTTGACAAATGGAGATAGGGATAAAATAGGATCCATAAGTCTAGGTGGGATAGCTGATATATGTTAGATCCCCCTCAGTGTTGATCTATTAGTCATGTTTCTTAGTTGTTGGGAATTATTGACTAGCACCTTTAGATGGGAAGTGGATGGGGATATAGTAGAGGTGATTATCACACTAGAGGATGTCCAAGCCATCCTAGGGATACCTATAGTAGGATCATAGGTGACCATAGGGATACAAAATAGCCTAAAGGAGAGGAAAGACTTATCCATGTGGGATACAAGCTCAGAGATGATATTAATAGGCAAGAGAGTTAGCATGTTTGATGTATATACATCATACATTATGGATATCTAGAAGGCTAGGATAAGCCTTGTGACACAATTGGTGTTATGTCATAAGTTAGATGACAAGGTACCATTATTCATGGTAGCCTTGAGTAGGATGATCTTGGAGGAGAAAGTTTTATATGACCTAAGATTTGTCATTTGGGTCTAACTGGTATATGATATGTATGAGATGCTAGTCAAAGGGTACATGACCATGGAACTGATCATATTGTTGAGAACTTAGATATATGAGAGGTTTCCTATGTATCAATCAGTTGGGTTACCCCATATGGTCGATAGTAGGTCACCTTAGGTATGGATATGGAGAGAGGGTCAAGTAACACAAGTCATTCCCCACATGTTGGTGTTGTATTCAGTGAGATGTGCAGATATTATATGGCAGCCATATGAGCACTTAATAGCTATATGGGTGAGTTGAGACATAGTTATACCAGTGATAACAAGGATATAGGTTTTTAGACATTATATTTAGTGGGGAGAGCCATATATAGTTTCATAGGTGACAGGGCAAATGGGCTTACCTCATCTAGTGACACCAATATTGATGGTTGAGTAGTGGGATCAACATGTGAGGGAGCCACAAGGGAGGAAAGGATTGGGGCCATAGATAATGAGGTTGATATTGAGGCCACATCGAGAGTGACCATAGACTATTCAAGTATGATAAGGAGTTAAGTAAGAGGATAGGGATGTAGAGGTAGAGATACTAGATGTACCACTACTAGCTCTATAATGAGATTAGTAGTGGTCACTAAGGACATGACATCGATAGAGGCAGGAAGAGTAGGAGAGATTAGAAACTATTACCATCTCAAATGATCCCATAGGTGAGCTAGAGGAAATGATAGAGAGACCACTTAGATGCAATCTAAGATAGACACGAGCCATGATAGTTGAGTTTGAGCTAAGGAGGTGACCTATAGAGGAAGTGTTAGGAGGCTGCATAGATAGGGAGACTATGCTATGTGGTTGTGTAGATGGTGAGACCATAGTAGCTGAGACACAAATATGTGAGAATAGGTGGTTGCATATTATTACTTTAAGTTTTTATTTAGAGTAGAGGTAAATAGATATTTTGAGATATAACATTGATCTAATATCCATCTAATGTGATTTTGTAGATGTAGCTAAGGATGAGGAGGAGAGATGGGGTCCCTAGTGAGGGTATCACTCCATGAAATCTTGGATGAGACTCTATAAACATACAACCCCATGACACTAGAGGAACTCAAGAAAACTAGAGAGGTAGTGAGGTAGATACGAGCACAAAGAGAGAGGATGCAAAAACTAGTATTGATGGGTGTAGGGGAGTTATAAGCATGGTAGGTCCTAGCAGATGATAGAGTTACACATCTAGATATAATAGCATAGATGATATAGATTCAGACCCAAATGGTATAGTCACAAGTGTAGGTATCACACCTATAAGGATATATAGAGAGATTGAGATCTTAGATGGTCTCCTTATAACATACTATTCAGAGGAGTCAGACTGAGGCCTCAATAATTAACATGGCTAGGCCATGAGATAGACAGGTTGGAGCCTAGCCATAGATATGGAGCACTATATATGGTTGTATATTTTGTATTAAACTCATGAGATGTATATATGGTTCTTTTTGGCATATTGGTGTTGGATGTGTATGTTATCATTATTATTTAATATGGTTGTTTCATTATGGTTGTGGTTGTGGATGCTTTGGCTATATTTATTTTTAAGACATGTATTTAGCTTTGTTGTATATGTTATAGGAAATATATGAGATGTGGTTTTTTTTTTAGCATTATGAAAAACACATGCATGGTTAAAAAGAAACAAGCAGAAAGGACTTGGTAAAATATAATCAATCAATAAAATGTACTATACAGTATTTTAAGCTGGGAAATGTGTAATAATAATAAATGACAAAGTATAAAGAACCAAGAAATGGTAAAACAAGATGGTAAAAAGGAATTTTTTTAAAGACCAAAGTGAAATATTTTTTCACTAAATTAAAACAAGTAAAATCATACTAATATCGCATTGGGAAGTATGACAATAATGTAATAAAATGGAAGGTATGTAAAAGGGCACAAATGGTAATAAAAAAAATTAAATTAAGTCAATCAATCATACTAAACCATATTGGGAAATATGAAATAAAAATAAAATTTTAAAAGTTTGGTCTTAAATTGGTCATACTAACTCAAGCTAGGAAGTATGAAAATTTTAATAAATGGTTGTAATCTTACACGCACTCAAAAAATAAGAAGATAAAAAGGCAAAATAAAAATGAAGTAAGCATAAAACATAATAAATCAAGGTGAGAAGTATGTAAAATTACATGTAACTTCATAATCGATCGAAACTTATCTTCAAATTTGACACATGTAATTTGGATGGTGACTTGGGTATTGGAAAATTTTGTGAAGAGGGTTAGGTCCTATCCATGGTCTCACACTGCAACTCATAAAGAGAACACCACTAGGGTGGCATAAATAGAAATAAGTAGGTAATCAATGATGTGGGTAATAGGAAGGAAAATATGGTAATTTGTGAGGATGCTTGGGTCTTATCCATGGTTTGTTAATGCAACTCACAAACGAAATCCCAAGGGGAGTGATCAGTAGATAAAATAATATTTCTCAAGAGGAAATATAAGGGATATAAGGAGTGAAAAAGGGAGTGTAAAAATCAATACTTATGTATCTTATGAGAATACCTTAGGAGGCAAGAGGCATATTAAGGACATGAGAAGTCACTAAGTGACTAGTGGCCGTATATGTATAAAGTAAACATGTTTGCTATAGACACAAAGCTTTGTAGTTAAATAACTGTGCTACTAAGATCAACTCATGAAGGTATATACATTGGTACAAGGCAAAGTAAAATGGACCTACCTTCCCATGACATGCTCCCCATTCTTTAGGACCCCTTACAAAGTCATTGGTTTACAACGAAGATTGGGTACTTGCATGAGAAAGTAGGTAGCATTAAAAGATTTTTTTTTATTCTCCTCTTCTAATCTACTAGCCTACCACACCCTAAAGGACCTTGGCTCTACCATGAGGCCAAATATGGAGTTTGAGATTTGAATTGAATAAAGATATGTGTTTTAAATCATGTCTTTTAGTGTGATTAGACTTTTAAGAATATTTTTACCTTTTTATATCATTACCTTTTGTTTAAATGATTTGGTTTTTAACTTTATTTTTAAGGCTTTTTTAAGATTCCTCCTCCATACATATTTGGAATGACCAATCATGAGAGAGATAATGATACACATGAATGATCTATAGCCTAAGGCTAAAAGAATCTAAGTAACCAAAGACAAATATTAACTAAGACATATAGGATTGACAATGAACTAGCATGTGATCTCAAGTCTCAACCATGTATATGATTAGTTTGAAAAAACAAGAAGAAGGGAAAAATAAAATATAAGGTAGATCAATAGGAGGTAATAATGAGATAGAATGTTTGCTAACTGATCACATGGTAAAGGGAGATAATAACAAAAGGGAGCAATGTTGGTATAACTAAGTCACCATGACAAATTATTTGTGAAAATAGGGATAAGAAAGTAAAATAATCATAAAGATATAAGAAAGAGAGTTTTGAGGAAAACTCCACGGAAAAGGGAAAGCAATGATAAAGAAAGACAAACATATGTGAAATATAAATGATAAGATAAGCAAGATATAGTACAACAAGCAATAAAACACCATTTATGATAAGGAAAAATTTGGCATAGTGTCAAAATGATATAAAAAATAGAAATAAGATTAGAGAACATGTCCAATCAAATATATATGTGAAATCACCATGCATTTTCTCATATATACTAGTAAATCTATCCACGCACATTATCCAATATATCAGATAAGTCTCTATGAAGTTGGATATGCCCTATTGCTAAAGTTTCATCAATCTTTAATGAATACTACGAAATACTTCTTTTTTATCTCCTCAACTAAAAAAGTAGGAATACTCGATGGATTGTGATAAGGAGGAAAATTAAGCAAAGGATGGTTAAGAGAATGCATAGGAGTGGGATCTACTAGAGATACAAGAATCATCAGTGTGGAAAAATCCAAGGGTAAGGGAAGGTCCACAGGTGAAGGAATCACAGGTGGAGGCATAGAAGGTGGTGAAGGGACCATAGGAGGGGATAAAACCATTGGATGTGGATCTATGGGAGAATAAGGAGGATATTTCTTGTGGGAATAACCTATGGGAGGAGTAGTAGAAGATCTGATAATGGCTATAAAAAGATCTTTAAGATGTTTATGTAGGATGAGATAATTATCAATGTGATGGGTGATACATAGATGCCATAAACAATATACCTTGCCATACTTGCGTATATATTCAATAAATACCTTCAAGGGAGGTATGGATTTGTTTGATGATGGGGAAGAAGGATTCAAGGTATCAATATATTGCCGCAACTTATGATAATGGGTGGAAGAATGATTATTTGTCCCATGGAAGCAATAGATATGTTTATAAGTGGTTTTAGTAGAAGCACACATAGAAGGAGGTATAATAAGAGTATAAAAAGCCAGAGATCACTCATCAACCCATTTGGTGGGTAGAGGATCCATCTTAGGCAAGGAAAGCAAACCATCACCAAGGGAGGGTGATGATGAGGGAGGAATGGAACTAGTCTTAACAGAAGGAGTGATAGCATCAAAAATAGGGGTAAGACTAGTAACAATAGGAGTGAAAATAGGATTAAATATAGTAGGAGAAAGAAAATTCTCAACTATAAAAAGTTTTACTACGGGAGGAGTGGGATCTATATAAGGTCTTAGGAGAGTTGCACTAACCTTAGGGGTAAACCAGCTACAAGGGTTAGGGTACCTAGCAAAGCAGTAAGGCCCGATCTTAACATGATCCATGAGCATAATCATACATGGATATTCAAAAACTAGAGGTTTTGGCACCATCTCTACCCTATGATAAAGGGGAAAAATACAAAAATTAGGAACTATAAGTGACGGAAAACTATGAGATGCATGAAAAAACTCAAGTAAAGAAGAATGATAATAGGCAATCTCAACATCATAGGCTTGGATAATACCACCTAATAATGGATCATCTAAAGAATAGCCATCATCATAATTCAAGGTATAAAGATCAATGGCATAGGTAGGGATAACATTTTCATCTGAGGAAGCATGGTGAATATAATGCCTAGTCTTGGTCAAGACTATAAGAATGTCATTGCAAGGTGCTTATGAGAATGAGGTTACAAGGAAGTAGGAAGCTAGGAGATGAGATGAGGCAAGAGATAAAAAATTTTGATCTTTAAGTTAATTTCATTAGGATCATCATCATTAGAATATAAGAAATTTGGAGGAGTATTACCAATGAGCTCAAAATGCCCATTGTAACCTTGGGTTGAGTTGATGAGAAATTTGAGATGTTGAGACTCATGGAATGGAACACTTAGAAAAGGATCAAGAGTAGGAATATTGAAGACACCATGATCTTATAATTATTCAAAATTCCAAGGGTTAGTGTTACCCTAAATCCTATAAATGGATCCATTGTGAGGGAATTTAATGCATTAGTAGGTGGAAGAAGTGATAGCTCTCATTTGATGAGTCCATGGCCTACCAAGAAAGATGTTATACTAAAGGGGGAAGTTATAGATCATCACCTTCACATGAATGGTGATAGGTGGGATGATAATAAGAATTCACATGCAACCTCGAGGAGGCATTTTCCTTATATCATATCCTTAGTATGTGTTGCATGTAGACTTAAGATTGCATTTAGAATATCCAAGAGTTTTAATGAAATTGAGAGAAGTGACACACATGCCATAACCCTCATTAATCAATGCACACTTGACTTGGATATCACCTATTTGGATGCTAATGAATAATAGAGGATCATCTACATGAATTATAATCTCGTCAAGAATCATAGATGGGATAAGAAATAATAGGGAAAGAATGTCTATAGTTTCATCAACATTTATAGACATCTCTTCACACTGTTGTAAAATACTATCTTTGGAATCAAATAAAGTTGCCTCCTGTCCTACTAGGGAAGGACAAAGGACACTCATCTCAAATAAGAGCTACATAAGATAGTTTCTATGATGTGGGGAAGTCCTCATAAGCTCAAGGAATATAATTTGGGATGGGAGATTAGTGAGCTCCATAATGGGATCCCACTCATCATATCCCATAAGAATGTTGTTAGATAAATGTGTGTAATGATTAAGGAGGACCTTGAAAGTAGGATCTAAAGTACATTGAAATTTTTACTGGTAAGAAGAAGGAGGTTTAGAACAAGGTTGTAAACTATGTTGAGATGAAGAATTAATTGGTTGGGATTGATTTTGAGAATTGGTAGAAGAAGTATTAATAAAATATTGGTTATCATTAGTGTTAGAAGACGGTAGAATAGTGGTAGAAATAGTATGGAATGTGTTGTCCAAGAGAGAATCATAAATTAGATTATCAAAATTAATAAGATCATCTATCCCCAACTTATTTAAATGAGTTAGAGAAGAATCTTGGATAAAATGATATGTTCTATATGAAGGAAGAGTGTAGATAGGTTGGGAATCAATGAAATCCACCACCCTTCACATATTATTCATGCTAACCACATTCTCTTCAAATTTAGTTTAACAAGATTTTCTACATTGTTAGTGGAAGGGGTGGGATTGTTTTGGTTATCTTGAATAAGTTGATGATTAGGTAAAGGATCTTTATAGATATCCAAATGAGAGTTGGCTTGATTCAAGGCTTGAGTTTTTTCATGTGATTTATAGTCCTTGAAAATAATCTCATAGGCTTGTTGACACTTATGGATAATGGAATCATGATCGAAATTAGGTCCAACAAGAAAATCCATAGCTAAATTATGAAGTGATCTGCAGTCTCATGAGAATGACCCCAATGAGCATAAAATGAACAAAATGTGCTAGGGTCATATCAGGATGTGTAGGGTCAATATCTCATGGAAGAGGCTTGGATAGACATTTAAGTAATTCAATTGAGGATAGAGGTTTTTGAATGTTGATTTTGTTTGGTGAAGAAAAAATAAGGATTGGTATATTATGGAGAAGAAGTTGTTTCTGAAGAAGAGTTAGTAATGATAGCTTGAACATTGTGAATAGTGTCATAAGAATCTATAACACCATCATTGGTAACATTGTGGCTTTTTTCTTGAGTAAAAGATAAGGACCCACAGAAGGTTGGGGCAGCTTGCATTGATGCATTAGGAAATATTGTCTTTTAACTTGGTTGATAGCTTCCTCCAAGGTATGTGGAGAAAGAGTGTAGACTCAGTATTGTAATTTAGGAAAGAAAGCATTTGTAAAGAGATGGAAAATATTGTCATCCACCATGTTATGTTCACATTTGTTTGACAAATTCTTCCATCTCTTAATAAAAGCTTGGGCAATTTCATTCTCATGTTGTTTGCAATTAATGAAATGGGACAAAGTGTTTGTAGGAAGAGCATTATTTTGGAATTATTGAACTAAATCATTTACTAAGTCCTCTAAATTAGAATTGGAATGAGCTCTAAGTTGATTTTACCAATCTAAGGCATCACCCATGAGGGTTTTGGCTAGCATCTTGGTAGAAGAAAAGGTGTTTAATTTTACCCAATCCTTATAAATATTTCCAAATGTTTTGAGGTGAAGGGTAGGATCAGTTGACCCATTATAATAAATTGTAGGTGTTATACCTCCTATATCAATGTTGGCAATTTGAGTAGTGAGAGGTTCATTTTGCAGATGCTTGATGGTTTTATTGATTAAATCAGGTTGAGGAATGAGATTGCCTCGAGAATCTTGAAGAGGAGGATGGGGAACATTTTGGTTATGTGTGTCCTAAGCCATTGGTTGTGGATGATATTGAAGGTGAAGAAGGTGGTTTTGCATTCTCATAATTTGATTTGTGTTATGCACTTGAAAGGTATTCATTTGATTGAGAGTTTTTAATAAAATTTAATGTGTTTGATTAGCATTAGAAGCATTAGAATTGGTATTTGTGTTGGTATTAGTGGCTTGGGTACCACTATTAGTGTTGATATGAGCTTTAGATGAATTGTGAGAATGTGAGGCACTAGTGGAAAAATTTGTTTGTGTAGGAAAAGATGGACTAGTGAATGGTTAAGAATAAGAAGCACTAGAAGAATGGTTACCTTAGGTAGCAAAAAATGAACTAGTGGAAGGATTAAGGATAGTGGATCCTATGAGAGACCCACTATATATAGAACCTACCATGTTAGTTGAGATACTAGGCATAGAGGTAGAAGAGGTTAGAGAAGAAGATATCATGGCATAAGAAGGAGTCAATATTGAAGGAAGAGGCTAAGAATTAAAGAAAGTGGCACCCCCAAATATAATATTAAATGTAGGATTAGGTGAATGAGGTTCTTCAGCTTGATCACTAATCATGAGGTTATAAATGGTAGAAGGATCCTTTCCTCGATGTTGAGGAAATTTGAAAATAAATAAGAAAATTTTGGGAGTATACTCTAACTCAAGTTAGTCTTCTAATGAGAAAAGAGGAATATGATATGAAGAGGTATTAGGAGGGGTCCCATAGTTCATTATGCGAGTGGAAATATGAACATTACTAACATTTAAAAGAGAACCCCTACTATGTCTATGGGAGACCCTATTAGGATTGGTAAAGTTCATCATGTCTGTTGACTGTAGCTTAGTGTCATTATCTAATAGGAAGTTTATGATGAAGGAAAGGAAGCAAGGTGAGAAAGTAAAGGGAAAAGGAGGTGATTGAAATAGTACAAGGTTGACTAGATTGACCTAGCACAAAAATAGAGACTATAAAACTATATATGGTCAATTGGGTCAATCCAATACATTATATAGAAGGCAAAAAAGCTACTGGGTTGACTAGGTCAATCTAGTATAGTAGCTAGGGAATTGAAGAATCATAAAAATAGATTGTGAAAATGAAACAAGATAATTTTTAAAGTAATGAAAAGCAATAAATACTAAAATGAAATAGATAGCCAATTGGATTAACAGTAGCCAGTCCAATTGAAACACATAAAACAAAATCTTGCACTAACACTGGCTAATACAATCTTTTGTACACATAATTGAGAAAAGAGAAAGAAATCAACTTGAAAATTAAAGATCTAACTAGTTAGTCAACTTGAATGTTTATTATATTATTAAGATATGATTTTTAATGTGATTAGAAGTTGGTTATAAGCAAGGTGTAGCAATCTAAGGATGGTTTCATGTAGTTTAGGTTGAAAGGGACTATAGTATTAATGATACAAGATTGCTATTGGGGCCTACCCCATCACTTCACACACCATAGTGATAAGGGTATTAGGTGATTAGTTAGAATATACCATTAACCATGTTTTATACTTGACCAAACAATCAAGTCGGCTTCCCCCTTGATGATGAAATCTAAGTAGGTTGGCCTTAGATAGATAAAATGTTAAAGTGTTTGTTTATGTTTTTATGACTTGGATATGTGTGCATAAAATAGAAATAGTGAAACTAAGTGATTAATTAAAAATACCTTAATTAAACTATGTGATTTATTCTAAGCATGCAAGCAATAAGAAAAGAAATGTGAACTAATTACTAATAGATATGAGGTTAATTCAAACTTAAAATAAGGTATAGTCACAAAATACATAATAGAGTTGATAGGGTTAAACCTATGCTATGAAATTAAGGTCTAAAAATGTATAGGGTTGGCCATGGTCGACCTAGTTATTGTACACAACACAGAACATAGAAATGGGTCAACAGGGTTAATCCAGTTGATTGTGAAAGGAAAATTTTAAAGACTACAAACTATGAAAGGAAAGATAAAAAAGAAAGAAACATAAAGGTATAAAGGAACCTTGGTGGATCAGAGATGAAAAGAAGAAACATTGCTAATTAAAAACCTTGAAGTATGCTTGAGAAACCTGTAAATTGGTTTGATAAGATTGATCAAGCTATGTAGGAACCTATTATAGAGTGTTAAAAATGTATAGGGTCAACTAGGTTGACCTAGTAGGTTTAACTATTTGAAAGGCTAGAAACCTGTACTGGGTTGATGAGGTCAATCTAGTTACTTGTTCTTAGAAAATTGTGCACAAAAGTTAGAAAATTGGGTCGATAGAGTCGATCTAATATGATAAAAAAAAATGACTAAAATAATGAAAATAAGTGAAATAAATCTTATAAGGGTTAGTTTCACATTGGGTTCACCAAAATATATACAATCAAAAATGCATCATGTCTATAAATTAATATTGGCTTGGAGGAGATAGAGCATATGTACACTTTTGATTGGAAATACACTTCTTAAGCAGGAGCATGACCAATATGGG
The DNA here is from genome assembly GCA_037957365.1 of Torreya grandis. Taxonomy (NCBI): domain Eukaryota; kingdom Viridiplantae; phylum Streptophyta; class Pinopsida; order Cupressales; family Taxaceae; genus Torreya; species Torreya grandis. Next base: position 2,077,183 of record JARHVA010002014.1, read on the forward strand.
GATCCACTAGACTCGATTAGGGGATCACTTATCACAACACATCATATTAATAAGATTTTCAAAGCCTATAGTATAACATAATTTTATAATAACCTTAATGGATTGCTAGGGTTTAAATCATTCACTTATTCTAATAACAAGAAAGTAAATCTAATCTAGTTCACAACAAATCTTATGGCACAAAAGAGGGGATAGAAATAATTAAAAAAAACTAAAATAAACATGTATTATAAGACATATACTCATGTCAATGTATACAAAAACCTAATACATGGGAGAAGAATACAAATGCATTATCTATCTACTCTTACAAAGGATAAATAAAGTTAGGAACACTTACCTTTGAAGATGAACCCACTAAGCCTCAATCTCTCCTTTGGCCAAGGTGATTCACAAGAGATTTTTTTAGTATGTAAGGATAAAAAAGATAAATCAGCTCTAGGCTATAAAACCTATCTACACATCCAAAATACTTCTCCATAAGACAAGATCTGTATCTATAAAGAAAGTATGAAAACCTAAGATTTATTCCTCAATTAGAATATTCAATAAGTAGATGTTCATTTGCAATTTTTTTCTGTTAATTCTTTTCTTATGAAATGGTGGGAAATGAACTTGTATATATAGGTGGATCTTTCCCTAAATCCTCCTAGAAATTTTAGTTGTACAGGGTCGACCCAATTGACCCAATGTGTTTTCAAGGATAATTTACTAGGTCTGAGCTAGGTCAATTGAAAGGTTAACAAGCTAAAAAAGTGAAAAATACCCCTTAACTATACTGGGTTGACCCACTAATCCTAGTACAGCTAACTGACTAAAAGGGATTTAAGGAAAGAAAGGAGGGATGGAAAGAGGAAAAGACTAGAATAGGTAGGACTGAGAAGGATAAGCTTAAGGTTAATAGTCTTAGGAAAAAAGTGTGTAGATGGCAAGTGGTAAAAGGGACAACAATCATAAGAAGCATCGATGGTCTACCCACCCCTTTCCCAATTCACCCCTTAAGGCATGCACTCAAAGATATTGAGACTCAACAACTTCCTATAAGATACAAAGTATCAGTAATAAATAAAAGTTTGAAAATATTATGTATATAAAGTTCCTTCTTATTTACCCTCTATACACTCCCTATAGATTTGTCAAATATAGAGCTCATTATGGGAAACTCTATAATTTTAAGATTAAGTTGCTGAGAAGCCTCTTATTTCATATCAATTTCCCATTGTGAGAGAACCAATTGGGTTGTATCTATTGGTTGAGTGCCTTGAACTGTAGTCTCAACCAACATATCTCCTAAAGACTGTGTCAAGGCATCTTCAAGTAATGGGTCAGGAAGGGAGGGACAAATTATCTTAGACTATTCCATACCACCATATTGAGGCAATGGGTGGAATGTATACATTGGTTTCTTCATTCCAACCTTTTTCAATGTTATTACAGTGGTGTATTGAGAAGAACTAGGGGGAGGCACTGGTAAACCCAACAAAGTAGATGATACATGAAGTTAAAGGTTTGCCATTTCTCCCCTAGATTTTTTAGTTTCCTTATTTTTAGTATTTAGGGGTGGCAGGCTATTGGTGGAAGTAACCATAGTATAAATAGGAGGAATGGACATAGAAGAGAGAATTGGAGGAATAGGGATTGTTATGAGAGTAGAAACAATAGGGGTAGAGGAAGCATCCTCCACCTTTGGAATAACTAGAGATGGTCGAACACTAGTTTGAGAGGAAACAACCTCTACTTTAAGCACTAAAAAGGGATGGGTACCACTAGGATTAAGGGACACAAACTCAAATGAACCAATAGTCAAAGGAAAAATAAAAGACACAGTAGGAGTACTAGAAACTAAAGGGGTTACATCCTCACTTGATTTTTCTCCATGTAGTGGTGTTTTTCCCTTGGATTCTTAGAGGCTCAAAACTTCATCCCTTTAAATATCCTCCTCATCTATGGATTTACCTTTATATACCTCTCTTGATGGACCTTATATTGATGGTGCCTATATATCTAGACTCTATGGAGGGAGGTGAGCCCTTGGCTTCCTCTTGTAATAGATAGTGTATTTCTTAGTTGTAAAAGATACCTCTTGTATGGTTAAGGTAACCATAGTATTAGTGTCTTATATTGATGTAATAATTGGTTGGGCCTTATAAATTTTAAGAATCAATATAAATTGGATCATCATGTGCTCTCCTACGTGAAGTATCAGGCATTTTATGTTCTTTCTTTATAAATTTTAATGCCATAAAGGGTGTCTATGAAGATTTCCTTTACTCTTTTGATAGATGATAAGGCCTATTGACCCAAAAATATGAGGTAGTCCATCCTCTTAAGGGTGGGAGTTTAGTGTGTGCATCTAAAATTGAGATAGAGGGCTTCCCTTGAATGATTTTTAGGAGCTCCTCTGCCAACCTGACTATTTTTTCCCTCTTTTTGACCTAAGCATCATCCTTAGCATTGAGAAACAAGATATCATGATCATATGGCTTATGTTGGTGAAGAATATGAATGTCTATAATGTTTTTTTTACTCTGCCATGAGGATCCCAGTCCCTATGTGGTAGTGTGGCCAATGACTAGTATTCTCTATACTTGTCAGCCTCATAAAAGTGTTTGTAATTTACATATCACTTTCTCCCAATCACAAGGTGATATATATATGCAAGGATATATTCTTGCTATTGTTAATATTTTCATCTATCCCCAACCATAGTTAGTAGGCTATTTCTTCTTCTGACAATTTATTTGTATATATTTAGGGAGTTATAAGGGTGCTACCTTATGGCTTGTAACCATAATCATAATGTAGTTTGGGTATAACTAGTAATATCCCTTGATCATTAATGTGAATGTAATAATTTTGGATATCCTAGGTAATGAGGACTCATGAATGGCCATCCACACTTGGGGGTATACATCCTCCATAATGTGTGTGATGTTCTATTTATAAGTGTATATGTGCATAAAGGAATATGAATTACATATATGATTTTTGATTAAGTCTAGGGATGGGCTCTAGAGTGACCCATTATGTACATAAACTATGCCCAAAATAGCATCTATAAGTTAGGACATCATATAAAAATGGCCTCCTTGGGGCCTCTTATCTTTGAATAATACTTGTTCTCATAGCCTTGCACTAATTACCTCACCCAAAGCAAACGCTGAAGTCATCAATAAGTCCAAGAATGGAACCCACTCAAGGTGCAATATTTTTATGTTGGGGTAGTTGTATAAACTATTCAAAATGGCCATCCCAATATATATTCCCATCTTAAACTTAATCACAGGCACTAGCTTCTTCTCCTTCAGATTGATTATCTCTTTGGGAACCATCCAATTGCTTAATGTTTCCTTAATTGACTTCTCCTTCTTCCATGAAACTACTATGTGTAATTTGTATGTATCCTATATGATATGGGGAGATAAATACCTTGGGAATGCATCCCCTAAGATTCATTTTATGATAGTCTTGTGTTCCAAGTGGTATAAGAACGTGCCTCCACTCACTTTACAGATGAAGAACAAGTCTCGTAGGATGTCAATGCATGGCATGAGCTCTAGTTTCAACGTTATGAATTTTGTTCCTTATAATTTGAAGGGGGTGAGATATAAAACTAATTGTCATTAATATGGATTCAAATTATCCTTGTGAGTGTGCACATCAACCTAGTGAATCACCTCCCATAATGTTGAATAATTATTATAGTCATTATTGAATATTGTAGGGTCAAAGATGGTGTCTTTATACTCTATTGAATCCTTAATATAAAATATAGATGGGGGTAGGATTCCTTAAAATGTCTTTGATGAGGACATCATTTCTAATTGACTATATTGATAATGTTTTTGTTTCCAATTTATTATCCCCCTCCTTTGGATGCACTATATGATCGAAACATTAGTAGCTAGGGTTTGTTGGAAGGGAAAAAAGTGAGTTTGAAGTCATCTTGTGATCAATGAGCACATCATTTGTTCATTATATTTGGTATTTAATTTTATTTCATACATTTTTAATGTCCAATGTTTATAACTTTACTTTATTTTTTCAATTAAAACTTTACCACTTCATTTGGTAGGTATGCCATGTAGATAGTGTTGATGCTTAAAAGGAGTACCACATCATTGCCTTTTTCCAAGTGTCATTTCATTACTTCTTTCAATTTGTTTTACTATGTCATAGGGGATCTCACTAGTTGGGAGTTGGTATACTATGTTACGACAGTGTTTAAAATGCAAATGAATCTCCCAAACAAAATTCTCGAACACTTTTATCAAAGACCAAAACAATCCAAACAAAATTTTTGAAGATAAAAATAATGAAAACCAAAATCCTAAACAAAAGACCTGAACATTTTCTTTGAACACTTTCATCAAACCAAATTTCTAAATAAAAACTTCCAAAATATTTATCCATAGAACAATTTTGTGTTGAGTAATTTTTCCAAAGAGTTTATCCCAACAAATTCTCTAAAGACAAAAATGCTGAAATGTAAAAATTTTGAAAACCTGGTTCTCAAAGAGTAAATAGTGAAGACTTTAATATATGACTAATAAAAAATCATGGGTCCAATATAAAAATAAAAACTCTAAACAATTGTCTTGAATGAAACCCCCAAACAAAAACTTTGAAGATTAACTTCATGTTAGGGTTTATATAGGTGCAAAATGATGAAAATTACTGAAGGTAGGCTTCCAAACAAAAGTTTTGGAGACCAAGTTCTGCAAAACCTGAGACTTTGTAATTTATGCATATGTCTAAACTTGTACATACATAAAATTTTCTAAGAGAAGTAGTAGGTTAGTTCAAATAAATAAAACATGTTCATACATTTTTTGAATAGTGAAGTTAGGTGTGATACATAAAGCTTTCTCTTTAGAATACTTTTTATATAGGCCTTGAATTTTTCAAAATTATAGTGGGTCCCCATTCTAAAAAATGAATGGGGGTATGTTGGGTACAAAAAATGGAGACTTATAGGGGAAATATTTTTGAGTATTTCATAACCCATAACCTCTAATTATAATCTCTAGATCATACATGAACCACTTCACAAAATAATATTTTAATCAGACACATAAAAGAGACTCCTAACAACCACATACAACATACTTGCCTTACTCATATCTTGGATCTATGTATGAGGAAGTGATTTGATTTTACTTTGTTGTGAGGATTTTATCAGAGACTTGGGATGACTATAGGTTTCATTATGTATTTTGAGAAAACTTATTTAAAAAAACTAGGGAAGCTCTAGCATTGCTCTGCTTTAAAATAGGCATCTATAGCCCTAATAGAGGTACCATGCATTCCTTATCTTTCCTCCTCTTGCATTCTTACATGATGCATGATACATTGACCTTATTTCATAATTTGAGCTTTTTATCACCTTTAGATTTTTATTTAGGTTTGTTGGATCACTCTCTTTACAAATGCCTTGATCCCCTTTTTGCTATGTTTTTATTTTTTAGAATATTACTAGAAGATGGAGAGCAAAAACCATAGTGAGATGGTATATGTGAAAGCATATTTTTTTACCGAATTTCCCCTACCAAATAAACCCATATAAATGGTTATTTCCTTAAATCAGCATTAATATGAGAGGTATATGTGATCCAGTGAAAGTGAGAGAACTTTCTAAATTTGTATATAGTCATGAGAGCAGCCTTTATATGTTTGATTTAAGCATTGAGTAGTAGCCTGGTCATGATCAATTTACTCGTTGCATACCTAAATTTCACAGATATTAAACACAAGGGTATAAATTTGGAAAGTAAACAAATTTGTGGACCTTTTCTGGGTGTCTTTCCCACAATATGATCTTGTAGCTTCTGAACATGTTATATGAAGTCTAATGGGTTGGATACTTGTTTGAGTATACTAGGGAAGTGAATCATATTTCCATGGAATAAATAAAACATCTAATCTATAAAGTGGGGAACTAAATTAATAAAAATGAAATGCTAAAAATAGGAAACACTAACCTAAGAAGCATGGAATCTAACTATGAAAGTGGTAAATCTATTTTATGAAATCAATAAATCTATTATACTCCTAATTTTACCATAACACCTATTTTTACTCAAGGACATCTCTAGATGGTAAAACCATGAAGTAATGTTTCAAAAATTATCCATTGATTGGATAGGTCATCTTGTTGCCTTGGAGGTCTCTTAAATATAAAGCATTGTTACCCAAGATCTCTAAAATTTGATAAGGTCCGATTTATATTGGGGTAAACTTGTTATGATGTCCTTTCTTCTCATGGGCTTTATCTTATAGAAGCACCATGTTAAATATTCTGAATTCTTTGAATTTTTCTCTTTTGTCAAACCACCTTTTGACTATGTCTTGATATTTACTAAAATTGTGTACGGCCTCAATACTTGAGTCTTCCATCTCTATTATATCTAGTAATTGAGACTTCACATTCTCACTTGGTTCCATGTATTCTTGCATAAACTGATATATTATCAATTTAAGCATGATTAGTAAAATTGGATGTCATCCATATAATGTCAAGTAAGATGAAGCCTTAAGGTATTGCTTATATCTTATTTGATTAGCCCATAGTGTATACTTTAGTAGGTTGTGCCAATCTTTGGTTTGTCTATTGTTAACTTTTAATGTTGTCAATCAGGTTTGTGTTTGTTGATTCAGCCAATCCATTTCCTTATGGGTAATGGTTCGATGATAATCTGATGGAGAATTTATTATCATAGGCCCATTCATTGAATTTAGCTGATTAGAATATTGTCCCATTATCATAAACTAGAGAAATGGGGGTATCAAATCTAGTTGTGATATTTTCCTCCAAAAATCTAATTACATCTTGTGATTTTGAATGCTTTGTAGCTATCAATTTAATCCATCACGTGTAATTGTTAGTGGTAGTGAGTAAAATAATTTGTCTAGTTGAATAATTAGGTTTAATTACGCTAATGAAGTCTAATCCCCATTGAGTAAATGGTCTTCCTAAAATAACAAGATGTAAAGGAATTATTTTGTGTACTTCTCTTTTCACCAGGACTTGGCATTCATGACATGTTCTTGCATGAACATGTGCATCTTTAAAGACTGTTGGCCAATAATAACCCATTCTAAGGATTTTATGGGTGGTGGTGTTTTTATAGGGATGATCACTACCTATCTTTTGGTGTAAAATTTTCCAAATTTTTTTGAGCTTCTTTTCATGATACACATCTCATATAGATGCCTTCATAAATCCTTCTATAGATGATCCCTTTTCTAATCATGTAATGAGCCGATTTGAGTCTCAAATCTCTCCTATATTCTCTTTTAAGTTTTGGGGAGTAGGCACATGTGAGTAAGTATTCCTTTAGATACTTAGTTTTCATAAATATTTTCAATAGTGATACATAGTTCAAACTTAGTCATGAGTTGAATGATGCCTTGACCTATAAAAATATTTGTAGACTTGATTTCTATGTCAAACTCTTATAATTTTTCCATCCATTTTTCTCTATGTTCTCCTAATTCATTTTTCCCCAAAGTGAGCTTGATAACTAGATATGATATAATGGCGATGGTCTTGTTCCTCAGGATGTAATGTCAAAATTTCTTTATCATTTTAATACGGGAAAATATTTGCATATACATAATGGAATATTTGATTTCTACCTCCTTCAAGTTTGTGCTCATGAATGTAGTAGGGTGTTCACTTCCATCTTTATTTTGGGTGAGCATAACAGTAATGGTATATTATAAGGTGAATGAATATAAGAAGTATTTATTAAAGTTAGGAATTATCAATATAGGGGCCTAAGATATTGCATCTTTAATGTCTTAAAAAGACTTTTGGGCCTATGTTCTCCATTTCACTTTAGCATCTTTCTTGAGCATTACATTCATAGGTCTAATAATTTTTGCAAATCTTGATACAAACTTTATCATAAAATTTATCTTCCCAAAGAATTATTTGAGTTCCTTCTTGCTATTTGGGAATTCAATTTTTGATATCCCCTAAATTCTATCTAGGTCAATTGCAATTCCATATTTGGTGAAGATGTGACCTTAGAGCTTGCCTTTTGTGATGTCAAATATTCTCTTATTGGAGTTTAGTGAGATGCCAAACCTTCAACATATTTTTAATATTGATTATAGGTAACCCATATGATTGGTCCTTGTATTTGAGAAAATCATGAGGTCCATGTAGATGATTATAAATTTCCTTGTTATCTCTTAGAATGCATGATCCATGGCTCATTAAAAGGTGTCACCTACATTAATTAGGCCAAATGCCATACTCTTATACACATAAGTACCCCACTTTATGGTGAATACAGTCTTCATTATATCCTCTAAATCAACTATCACCTGGTTATATCCTAAAAATCTATCCAAAAATGACATCATACTTGAATTGATCACTATCTAGATGGCTTCATCCAAGGAAGGCAAAGGATAATTATATTTTTCAGATTCTTTATTCAAGTTTATAAAATCAACATAGAGTCTAATTTCCCCATTCTTCTTCCTGACTAGTACTAAATTAGCCACCCAAGTAGAATGTTTGATAGGGAGAATTATTTTTACACTTAGCAACTTTTCCACTTCTTTATGAATAAGAGGCTCAAAGATAGGATTCATCATCCTCTATTTTTGACTAAATGGTTTGTGGTCTAAATTTTGTGGGATTATATGGGTGATGACCCTTGGGTTGAAAACCTTCAAGTATTCATATGTCCATGCAATCACATATTTGTATTGGGTGAGTAGATTTTTTTCCTTTTGTCTTTCTTCTAGAGTGCATCTGAGACCAATGTTAACATATTGCATATCATATTCATCTCCTCAATTCCCATTTTTAAATTTAGATTCATTTAATTTTGGTTATCTTTGTTGTTATTCTTGATGATCTAGATCAAACGTCCTTTACAAGGAAACTATTCCTAGAAGAAGGTAATTTTCCTTTAGTTGAATGAATCATTCTTCCCTAATTCCTCTTGGCAAGAGTAACTAATCTCCTTGTCATCAATTATTTGAGACTCAAATTGGCCTAAGTTAGTCAATAATTGGAAGATCTACTAGTCATCATCAAAGACTTAGAATACTAGCTCAATGGAGAATCTATGTACCTTAGATTCTTGTAGAGGTGCCAAGTTGGCAGCTGAAGTAGCCAGTGAATTAGCAACTTGATTTTATTCTCTAGGAATAGACACTATATTTAAGACCTTAAATGACATGATTAAATCCTAGGATTTATGTTTGTACCTCTTTAGGTATGATATCTTACACAGGTATTTATTATTGACCTGATTGACTACTAATTTTGAATCTCCATAGATTAATAGTTGTTTGACATTAATTTTGAAAGAAAAATACAATCCTAAAATTAGTGCCTCATATTTCACTTTATTGTTGGTGTTAGTTAATTTTAATATCTATGATTATAGGTATTTCTTACCTTGTGGGTCTACAAATTCAATGCCAATGCCAAATCCTTGCTTAGATCTTACACCATCGAAGTGGAGAGTCCATAACTAGAAAGGTCCCTAGACTTATAGTTCCTACACCTCATCCTTTGTATTAAAGGTATAAATCCTAAGATTAGGAGATTTTTAGCTTAATTATTTATTCATTATATTATATTAAGTAATAGGATGATTCATTCTTGGCTCTTGATCAGTTTGAATTTGGTTTGTAACACCTCTCCATGGTAAATAAATGTGAGAGAAGTTTGTTTCTAGATATCCATTTAACATCTTGGACTAGTCTTTATTGAGGATAATTCTACATCCTTCCAAGATATCCACAAACAGTATGTCAATTTTCATTTTTACTCATGGCTTAGATTCTAAATAGATGTGTTCATTATTTAGTTCTCTTACTATAGGCACCATTATTTTATCTAGTTGTGAAACCATCTTTTTGATGGGTTTGGAGTCAACCCAAGTTTTTGGCAAATCAAAGTTGGCATCACTGTGGCTAAATCTATAGAATTGACTAAAAAATTATGAATGTTCTTTATAAATACTCTGATAGTCAATAACAAAGGAGAAACTTTTGGTTTGCTCTTGTATATGACATTGGTGTGAACATCCTTTATTTTTTCTACAGTTGACTTCCCTATAATGGACCTCCATAGAAACTCCTTTTATTCAGTGATCCGATCCAATTCATGAAGAGTGATGTTATATTTGATCTTATTCATCTATTCAACAATTTTATACCCTCCTTTTCTTTTTTCATCCTTATTTTAGGGCTGTTCATTCCTTTTTGGGGGAGGTGGATTATTGTCACCCCTTGGATTCGATGGAATAGTGGTATTGTTTGGAGGAGTGGATGTTGTGAAGGGTTGTTTGTTATTTAAAATGTAATTACCCTTTTAATACTATTGGAAGGCATGTATTTCATCAATTTATCTTTTGGTTCATTTTCATCTTTGCTTAGGAAAGAGGACTCATGGGTTTCAAATACCATTATAGTGTTTGAGGAACCAACTTCTTGGTGGAATTCTGGTGGATTGTTCATCAAGCCTTGCCTTACCATCTCCCTTTAGAATATCTCAAACACTATACATAATTCCATAGATTCAGGTTCACCATGTTGTGATGTAGTATGGACTCTACACCAACTGAGCAGAGTTGTTTTGACTATGTTGATTTCTAGCAACTTTTTAGGTTATTATTGTTTTGTATTATTTACATACTGATTAAAAGGTTTTTTTATATCTTTGAAACACAAAATTTGGTTTATTATTATGGCTAGTAGTTTTTCCTATCTTCTTCTACATGTTTAAGAAGTCGTTGCTCAATTTTTAAACCATTATTATATAGAATCTAGTTATGCTTTGGTAGAATCAATGTCTTGTGCAACTATAGTATTAGACAAAATTGAATTTGGTTCTATTGATGACTATTCCTCTATACCTAACTATTCATATAGCCATAGTTTTAATTGGGTGTTTGTTAAATTAGAGGAGGCAGTCTATATAATTGATTCTAACTAAATGAAGGAACATTTTAATTACCATGAGGCATTAGATTCAGGGATGGAAAACCAACATTAATATTAGGAGTGCCTGGTAATTGAGGATTCAACTATATATCAATATTGATAGCATATTCATATGCTAAAGCCAGAGTGGTGGTAGCATTAACTCTTCATAGGAACACTACAGTGATTAGGTCTAAGCCATTTTTGTATATCTCTAATGTTAATGCTCCATATAATATATATGTTGGGCTAAGCCAAGTATACATCTTCTAAAACCTTGCATTAAAGGCTTGAATTATCTCATTAGGATCCCTCTTCATACTGGTGATATGTTAATACATAAGGCCAAGGCTGGTAACTTGTTCAATTAGACAAGAAAAGTGCTCTAACATGCTTTCTAGGAAGTAATTGAGATCTCTTAAAGGTTGAGGTACCAATCAAAAGAAGCATCCTGCAAGGTAAATGGGAAAAGCTTGCATGCAATATCTTCATTAGTAACATTCATTAATATCAAAGTAGCCTTAAATGACTTGATGTGTTCCTCTATGGTTCTTCCTCCTAAAGAGGAGAAAGAAGGAAGATACTTCTCTGGGTTCCTAGGTAAATTGTGCATGTTTGCTAGGATAGTAATAGAAGATATAAATAACCAAGGTTTTTGGGCCATAATATTATTGATAAGATGTATATTTCTTATTGGATAAGGTGTCTTGGCCTAAGGTATATTGGTAATAGCCAGTACAAATCTACACCTTTGATGTACTAACAAAAGAGAAACTAAAAGACTAGCTTGGACCCTAGACCTAGTAACTCTCTTGGGTGTCTCTAGTGTAACTCAAATGTATAAGATAACCTCTCACTAAGGAAAGAACACAAGTGGCCCTCCTTCTAGTACCAAAATTTTCCTATTGATGTGGGTCTTGTGCATATCCCTATATTTAATGAGGTAACCTATAATGTTTTATGATCTTAATGGAGGTAAACTCCACTCTAGGGCACAAGTTATAGTATGGATTAAACAAAATTATGGTGGAATAGTAAGTTGAGCATGTATATTGTTAATCAGGTTTTCTTGAGGTGAAATGAATCCTGATAAATAAATCAAAACATAAGTGTTTTGGATGGATGGAATCTATTCTAAAGTGGGTAGGTCTCAATCAAATAAATTTCAAAAGGAGGGAAGGGTAGAGCAAAGAAGGTTTTATGGTCTCAAAGGGTCACTTCCTAGGTTGGTTCCTTTGTGGAAAAGTGTTTTTGAAACTAATGCTTATTATTTGTAGCTATCGCACACTTACAATCAAACACAGTTAGGTAGTCTAGGGAAATGATATAAGAAACTTAATGGTCTTAACTAAATATTGCTCATTTTAGAGTTGATAGTGCACACCCTTAATTAGTAGATTACATATCAAACCAAAAAGGTGTCTAGGGTAGCTATGGCACATTCCTAAAAGACTATACTAAAGGGAAAACACTCTTTCACACTTTAGAATATTAACTTAGTTAACCAAATGGTTAAAATCAATGATATCTACTAACTTTTCAATAGGTTTTGAACATATATAATTAACATAAATCAATGATAAAAAAAGGAATTATCCATAGATTTTTCCTAATTCAAATTAATAAATTAATAAAATTAAGAAAAAAAACCTCAATTACATAGAGATGGAAGGAAAGTACACTGACACAATTGCATGATAATCAAAATTGATTTCTTCATGTATTGATAAAATTTTGTCCTTTTGGAATGTGTGATTACATGAATATATAGACTTGGGGAGTGGTCACCTCATCCTCCAATTCCATACAAACTCATATTTACATTACATAATTAGAACATTAGTACTACTTTTAGTGTTAAAATTGCATGGGCCTGCTTACAGATAACTACAACTACGTCAAAATAAGTTAGCCTATATAATGTAATGCAATGTGTGTATGCTTAAAAATAGTTCACTTTAATGTACCAAGTATAAGTAAACTATAATTACAAATATTAGTCCTATCTACATGAATTCATACAAAATTATCCTTTAACGAAGGCTTGTCAGGAATTTACATGGTGTTGCTTGTTGTTGGAGGCATTGAAGTTATAGCTTGTGTTAAACTAAAAGTTAAGGCATCAGCTTTATTTTCAGCTTAAAATAATTGAAATTAAATGTTACCAATATCATGTTATTAATGAAATATAGTATGAACTATATTTTTATTATAAATATATGTAATGCTTAAATAAGACTCGTAAGATATCTCTTGTGAAAAAGAGTCTTACAGAGAATCTGAGAGATTTCAGGGGAAGTTGAGAGTTAAAAGGATGAGATAATATTGACTCCTCATTTTTAGGATCATCTTCACCTATTTATTTTTACTCCTATATTATGAAGGAGATATGAAATATAATATATGTTCTAGTGTTATTACTCTCCACAAATGAGTTAATTGTGTTTGAATCTAATATTATTAAATGCAGACTCTGAATAACTCCTTTATCTAGTATCAGAGCCATGCCTGATCCATAGCTAGGTTAATGCATTTAGTGTTGCATTAAAATGGTTCTATATCCATGTAAAGTCGAGAATTTTAAGAATACCAATGTATTCATCATCATCCAACTTTATCATTCAAATCTACATCATTCTTCTTATTTGCAGGTCTATGTGTTTAACTCATTGATCAATATTTTTCCATTCTGATTATATCTCAAAGATTTATCTTCTATTTATTCACAAAAGTGACCATCATTCATCCATCATAGTCAAGATTTTATACATTTCTCAAGTGTAATTGTTCTATCAATTCACATAGTTGATCTACTTTAAGAGCCATATTTAATCTACATGGATCTGGTTTTTGGCATCAAAATTTCATACTATTTGGTATAGCACTTACTTTCAAGCTCTGATATATTCATGTAAGCATAATTTTTATGCCCATTCATCTTTCAACCATCCAGACATCTCAATAGTTATGCCTATATACCTGGTTCATGTATAAATTTTGATATTACCAAACTACTTCTACATGGCGCTAGGCTCTTTTTGTGTTCACCTTAGTTTTCTACATGCATGGTGCTCAGCTCTTTCTGCATCCATCTTGGTCTTCTACATGCATGGTGGTAAATAGGTTGTACTTAATTATGAGTCTTGAGTGCATGGCAGTTTGAGTCATTTCAAAAAAAATTATATTAAAAACAAATTCATCAAAATTTTGAGTCTTTAGTTTAAATCATATAGTTTTATTATTATTATTTATCGGTCTTTAATTTATTTAGAGTATTGTCTAAAAGTTGTAAGTCTAAAAGTTTTTATGATAACATTTGGTATTATATTGTTTTTTATAATTTCCATAGTCATTATTTAGTTGTCAAAAAATTTAAAAAAAATAATAAATAAATGTCAATTTTATTTATTTTTTTGTGTCAAGTTATTAATTAAGGTCAAAGTCAAGAGTATATTTGTCAAATAGAATTTTTGTCATTGTCATGTCAAAATTATAACTAGACACATGTTTGCTTGAACATGATGTCTACATTGTGTGAAGTCAAAATGGAAAAAATAAATTATATTAAAAATTTTAAAGGCAAAGATTTTCATACCTAGAGTTAAAACATAATTTCATTTGATTGATAAAGACTTGTGGGAGATTACAAGTGGTAAAATACCAAATCCTATTAATTCATATGAATCCATCAAGTGGGAAAGCAAGGATTGAAGAGCAATGACAATTATTTCTCTAGGGTTATCTAATACATAATTACATCATATAGACCTATCAAAAACTTCAAATGTTATTTAGGAAACATTGAACAATTTATTTGGATCACAAATAGAAAGTGCAGCAATGACCCTGAAGCAGAAGCTATTTGGAATCAAAATGGAAGAAGGTGACAACATAGTATAGCACATAAGTAAGTGTCACTCTATTCTGAATTAGTTAGCAAGAATAAAAGTAGATGTACTTGATGATGATGTAAAATTTGTCTTACTAAATAGTATGCCAGTTAGTTATTCAAACATGGTTTATACACTAAGCAAAGTAAATCCTAGCTTCAAAAATCTAATTTCTTCACTGATAGATGAAGAAAATAAGAATACGTCTCTTGAGGAAAGTGTTATGTATGTGAAAAATAAAAACAAATTCATTTCCAAACTAGAAAAATATAGATCTAAGAGTTCAAGGAAAAGGTTTCTTTGTCATTATTGTAAGAAACCTGGACATGGTGTTAAATATTATAGACAAAGAGTACAAGATCTCCTTGATGGGAAACTAAAAGAGAAGACCCTTATATCTAAAGAAAGATATGAAGAAAGCAATTGGGAAGTGAAAACTACTTTTTCAAAATAATCAAATGATAAAGAATCAATTGGTCAAAATAGTGATGAAGACTATTTATACTAGATAACTACACTAGAGGTTGGAGGAAAAAGGAGGATGGGGGAAACTTGTACCTCTCATTAGCGCTAATGATGGGGTACTATTTTTCAATAATGGCACTTATTTATTCAACATATTTTATATAGTATGAAATAAGAATAGTATGTATCCCTATTCATGTAATTTCCAAATGTAATCCCTTTAAAAGTATGATAGTATAAGGGATTCTAACCATCGGTACTAAAGCAGGAGATGTTCTTGATAAAAGTAGTTGGTAGGAGTGTTCTCACTACTTTTTTGATTAGCTCAGTTGATGTTCCCAGATTTTGTTGATTTTTGCATGGTTGGTGGTTGATGCATGTTCCCACCATGGAGGAGGTTCCCATGATTGATAGTATTTCCATTTTCTGGTTGATTAGTTCCCACAATCAAAGTGCAAGGAAGTAGCACATAAGAAGATCAAGACATGTGTATGTTGTTGAGACAAAATACAATGTTTATCCCTTTATTAAAACTATAAGGGGGAATATTAAGGAAATTTAGTATGAACTATATTTTTATTGTAAATATATGTAATGCTTAAATAATATTTGTAAGACATCTCTTGTGAAAAAGAGTCTTACAGAGAATCTAAGAGATTTTGAGAGAAGTTGAGAGTTAAAAGGATGAGATAATATTGACTCCTCATTTTGAGGATTATCCTCACCTATTTATTTGTACTCCTATATTATGAAGGAGATATGAAATATAATATATGTTCTGGTGTTATTACTCTACAAAAATAAGTTAATTATGTTTAGCTCTAATATTATTATATGCAGACTCTGATTAACTCCTTTACATGTTGGTACCTAAAATTATCTGTGTTCAACAATGGAGGTTTGTGCACCCTATTGACTTATTCCATAAGTCATACATGTTAAGATTTATTATTTCTAAAGTTAATCCTAAAGATCTCTACCTTAGTGACTTTTTTCCTTGTAAAATTGAACTCGAATTCAATCTCTTCTAATGTCAATCCATGCCATTTATATTTGAAGTTGGTTGAGGCATGTTGAATAAGTTGGTTATAATTGGATTTGATTATGAGCCTGATAGTGGAGTCCCTTAATTTAAATATCTTTAATTCCTATAGAATTTTCAAAATGAGGATCTCATGATCTTTATATTTGGGCATTATTACCTTAGCTTTTGTAATCCACTATCTAGCTTCTTGTGTCCTGATGACTACCAAGTTGAGGGTGTTTCTATCCTCCAATGGTGCCATCAAATTTAGGTGGCCATATACCTTATTAGCTATATAAATAATGAGGAGCTTTAATTTATTCTCCTTTTGTTTCAAATTATAATTAAATAATTTGGTAGTTTCAAATATTTGAGATGTTAACTTAGCCCTCATTGTAGCAATGGCCTCTAGGATATTAATAATCTTGATGTTGCATTTTTCACATCTATTTCTATCTATATGGGAACATGTATTGTGTATTATTTTTCCCTTTCTTTAATTCATGCTCAAGTTCTTTTCTAGCCATTTTAGTTCCCTCATGAAGCTTGATTAGAGCATCCTTATGGGTTTCAAAATAGGATTTGAAATCCTCAATTTAGGAGGACTACCTCAATTTTCTATTATTTCTCTTAGATAAGGTTAATAATTCTTGTCTTTCTTCCAAAATATCCCCTCTTTCAGCCTCATCTTCTAGTTTCCTCTAATTTACACTATGTACACTCCCTATAGCTTTGTCAAATATAGAAATCATTTTGGGAAACCCTATAATTATAAGATTAGGTCATTGAGAAGCCTCTAATTGCATCTAATTTACCTATCATGGGAGTACCAATTAAGTTGTATATGTTAGTTGAGCATCTTGAATTGTAGTCTCAATGAATAGTTCTCATGAGGATTAATTCAAGGCCTCTTTAAGTAATGGATCAGGAAAGGAGGGCTAGATTATATTAGACCAATACACACCACTATATTGAGGTAGTGGGTGGACTGTATACACTATTTTATTCTTTTCAATGTTCTTCAATGTTACTGTGATGGTGTCTTCAGAAGAATTGGGGGAGGCACTGGTAACCCTGAATGAGCATATGATACATGAAGTTGAAGGCTTGCCACTACTCCCCTAGATTTCTTGGTTACCTTCATTTTAGTCTTTGGGGGTGCTAGGACAATGGTGTAAGTAAACATAGTATAAACAAGAGGAATGGACACATAAGAGAGAATGGAAGAATAGGAATTATTGGAGGAGTAGAAATAACAGGGGTAGAGGAAGCATCCTCCACCTTTAGAATAACTAGAGATGGTTAGACACTAGGCTGAGATGAAATAACTTCTAATTTAGGACCAAAAGGCTAAGGGGACCATTGAGATTAAGGGACATAGACTCAAACAAACCAAAATTCAAAGTGGAAACAAAATACACAATTGGAGTAGTTAAAATTGAAAGGGTTGCATCCTCACCTAATTTTTGGCCATGTAGTGGTGTTTTTTCCTTAGAGTCTTGGAAGATCAAAAATTTATCCCTTTTAATCTCATCCTCCTCATCTATGGATTCACCTCTAGATGCCTCTCCCAATATCCCTTCTATTGATGGTGCCTTAATAGTTGGACTCTATGGAGGGAGGTGAGCCCTTGGATTCCTCTTGTAATAGATAGTGACTTTCTTAGTTATGGAAGATACCTCCTATGTAGTTGATTTAACTATAATAATAATCTCTTAGATTGATGTAGCAATTGGCTAGGTAGGACCTTGTGAATCTAAAGAATCAAGATAAATTAGAACATCATGTGTACCCCCAAGTGAAGTATCAAGCAATCCAAGCTATTTATTTATAGATTTTAATGCTATAAGGTATGTCTATGAAGATTTCCCTTTCTCTTTTTATGGTTTAAAAGGCTTGTTGAGCCAAAAATATATGATAGCCCATACTCATAGGGGTGGGATTCTAGTGTGTGCATCTACAATTGAGATAGAGGTTTACCCTTGAATGCTTTTTAGGAGATTCTTATAGAATTTGACTATTTATGCCTCTCTTTAATCTAAGCATCATCCTTGGCATTAGGAAAAAATAAATTATGATCATATGGCTCATGATGGTATGGAATACTAAGGCCTTTAATGTTTTTTTACTTGGCCATGAGGATCCCAATCCCTATGTGATAGTGTGGCTAGTGAGTAGTACTCCCTATACCTGAAAGCCTCATAAAAGTGTTCGTAATTTACATAGCACATTCTCCCAATCATGAGGTGAGATACTCAAAAGGAAATATTATTCTTCTAAGTCATATCTTCATCTATCCCCTACCATAGTTGGTAGGTAATTTCCTATTCTACCAATTTTTCTAGTATATATTTAGGGAGACACAAGGGTGCTACCTTGTGGCCTATGACCATAATCATAATGTAGTCTAGGTATAACCAGTAATCTCCCCTGATCAGTAGTGTGTCCAAAATGGTTTTGGATATCATGTGTAATGTGTACTATTGAATAACCATCCACACCTATGGGTATACGTCCTCCATAATATGTGTCATGTTTCATTTATAAGCATATATGTGCATAAATGAATATGAATCACATATATGATTTTTGATGAAGTTTAGAGCTAGGATTTAGAGTGACCCATTATGTACATAAATTGTGCCCAATGCATCATCTATAAGGTAGGACATCATATATAAATGGCCTCCCTGGGGCCTCTTATCCTTGTGAAATACTTGTTCTCATAGCCTTCTACTAATTACCTCACCCAGAGTAAATGTCAACTCTAAGGTCATTAATAAGTCCAATAATGGAACCACTCAATGTGAAGGAATTATATGTTGGGGTGGCCATATAACCTATTCAAGAGTGCCATCATAATATAGATTCTCATCTTGAACTTAGTCAAAATCACTGGTTGTTTCTCCTTCAAATTGATTATCTCCTCAAGAACCATCTAGTTGCTTAATGTTTCCTCAATTGAATTTTCTTTCTTCCATGAAACTATATTGTGCAAGTTATATATAAAATCTACAATGGGGAGAGATAAATAACTTTATAATTCATTACTTGAAATGTATGCTATGATAATATTGTGCTCTACGTGGTTTAAGAATGTGTCTCTAGTCACTTTACTGGTGAAGAACAAGTCTCATAGGAGATCAATGCATGGCATGACCACAAGTTTCACTATTGTGAAGTTCAGTCCTTAGAGTTTGAATGGGAGGAGGTCTAAAGCTAATTGTCATTGAGTTAGATTCAAATTCATCTTATGAGTATGCACATTAACCTAGTGAATCACATCCCACAATGTTGAATAATTGTTGTAGTCATTATTGAATATTGTGGGGTCAAAGATAGTGTCCTTGTACTTTATTGAATCCTTGATACATAATCTACATGGGGGTAGGATTCCTTGAAATGTCTTGGATGAGGAAACCATTGATAATTAAATATGTTAATAATGTTCAAGTTTCCAATTTAGAAGCTTAGCTCCTTTGGATACACTATACAATCAAAATGCTAGTAGTTATGGCTTATTGGCCAAGAAGCAGGTGAGTTTGAAGTTAGCTTATGATCAATGAGCACATTTTTTATTCATAATTGAATGGTATAACTTTGACATTTAATTCCACTTCATGTGCCATTAATTTCTAATGTCTATAACTTTTATTTGTTTGTTCAATTTGAACTTTACCACTTCATTTGGTGGGTATGCCATGTAGATAATGTTGATGCTTAAAAACAATGCCAAATCATTGCCTTTTTCCAAGTGTTGTTTCATATCTTATTTCACTTTAGTTTACTATGCTATGAGGGATTTCAATAGTCAAGAGTTAGGATAATGTGTTAAGATAGTGTTTATGAGGTGAATGAATCTTTTGAACAAAATTCCCGAACACTTTTGCTGAAGACCAAAATGAGCCAAACAAAAATTTTGAAGACCAAAATGTTGAAAACAAAAATCTTGAACAAAATTCCCAAACATTTTCTTCAAACACTTCCATTGAACAAAAGTTTTGAATAAATAATTTTTAATAATTTCACTGAAGACAAATTTCATGTCAAGTAGTTTTATCAAAGAGTTGATCTGAACAAATTCTCTAAAGACAAAAATGTGAAAATGTAAAACTTTTAGAAACCTAGTTCCTAAAGAGAAAATGGTGAAGACTTTAATATATGGTGAATAAAATTGCATAGGCCCAATATACAAAGATAAACTTTGAATAATTGTCCCAAATAAAATCATCAAATAAAAACTATGAACAGTAACTTCATGCCAGGGTTTATTTAGGTGTGAAATACTAAAAATTGTTGAAGGTAGGCTTTCAAACAAAAGTTTTGAAGACCAAATTCTTCAAAGCCTAATAATTTGAATTTTTTGCATCTACTAAGACCTATATATATGCAAAACTTTTGAAAAGTATTAGTAATTTAGTTCAAATAAATAAAACATGTTCATACATTTTATAAATAGTGAAGTTAGGTGTGATACATAAAGTTTTCTCTTTAGAAGATTTTAAAGATAGGCCTTGACCTTTTTAGAAATATAGTGGGTGCCCATTCTAAAAAAGGAATGGGGGTATGTTGGGTACAACACTAGTTTCATCCATACAGTGTAGGCATCAAAATTCACACACTTGCTCTAGGTGGGATAACTACATCGGTTTGAGGCCATTTTGAACCATGTAGGCATCACTCAAATGATATAAGATTTTTTGAGGATAGTGTGGCTATTCCCCTTAACCAATTCCCACATTTACATCTAATTTTTATTCATTTCATGTGTATAAACTAGAATTAGATGCTTTTGTGTGATAACTTAGCACCCACAAATAATAAACAAACTACCTCTAATAGGTGCAAGTAATCAAGTAATAAAATCACATGCACAATCAATATAGACACAAACATAGCTAAATAGACAAGGCCAAAGTGTGATATAGTGGCTTTGTCTTAATGCATTATAAGATTCATTTTTAAATAATGACATGCTTCAAATATCCTCATAATCAGTTCCACATTAGTAATCTACCTGTATAGTTAGCATAAGTCATGTTTGAGCTAGGTTTACATATGTCATTGAAATTTACTATTTATAGCTCATTTTAGTTTTTGTAATTTATTGTATTTTACATTCAGACTTTGTATATTATATAAGTATGAATTAAATTCAATCATTCAAAGTTCATTACATTTAATTGTTAAATAAAAAATAACCATTAAATAATATCAAAGCCTTACATACGTCACCTTAAATTATTGTAGGATGCCCATGTTAGGAACATCTATCCTACCCTTCTCTTTTCATTATTAGTGTATTATTTTCTATGGATGAATATTCTTTGTAAGTCATCCCTTTAGCATATTTTAATTATCCCACATACATGGGAAGTAGTAGTTGTTAGAATATATTTAATATTTAAGTAAGTGTTGAGGCCTAATGAAGGCATCCATAAATAATATTATATTAAGCTTGTTTAGAGGAGGGTTTCCCCTTGAAGTGGCTTGCAATCCAAAGGTTATTTTTCATTATTTTGAAATTTTCATTTCATTATTCATTTATTTTTTGTATTTCATACATCTATGTAGAAGAATCCTCACATCTGGTATCAGAGCATTATCTCAGCCTGTAGATAGATTTTAGAGAATGTTTTTTTTTTGGTAGTGGATTTTCAAGAGTTTCATCATTTATAGAAAAAAATTTCCTTGCATCCATTTTCTACATATTCATTACAAGTTCAGATAATGTTAAATACCCCTCTGCATAACTATAGGAAGTACTTGGGCATAAGCCCTAAAACTCATTTTGAGGAGTACCACAAAAACCTTGAAGTAATTGGCCCATTGAGAGGACCTACCATTGAAATGGGTAATGGCCCCATCCTAATTGACTAATTTCCACTCATGAGGTAAACCAAGAGTTGTCGCTTAGGGTTAAATCTATGTCCAAAAATTTTCTAGAGAGTGGTACTCTTTCAAATAGCATTGGTGGACATAAAGTCTCCTTAAACCCATTAAGCAGCCAAATAGACTTAGACCCCATATAAAACATAATAATTATATAATACTAATAATAGATTGATCATAGTTGATAACATTTGGTAAATGCCCACTTGTAGATGAGATTTTGGCAGGAACAACTTAGTAACAATCAGTTTTTCAAAAAAGAGTAAAATAATTTCCATTTTTTCACCATATCTCTCCCTATATAGTTATTTTGACTCTCAAAATTTATTAGAACACCCAAAATTCCAATATACACATTTTTTTCCTTGAGGATCCATATCCAAATTCCATTTTTATTAGCCAAAAATCTCATTTTTTTATTTTTTTAGGCTTTTCCATAACTTCTTTAGTTTTTCCTTCTTACTTTGAAACTTTTTTGTAATGTTCCTTTCTTTTTTATACTCATCTATCCCTCTTATAAAAAATTTCTAGTTTTTCCATTATGATTCTAAAATTGCCCTTGCCTTCATCAATCTTAACCAGGAGGTGCCAAAAAACTAGTAAAAGTAAATTTACCCCTTCCAATTGAGCCCAAATTAAAAAAATACTTACTAATCATGTCTTATAATGAATTTTTATATCCCTTTCCAAATAATAACATTGGTAATGGTATCCACATGTGTAGGCATAAATATCATGGAGGAATAAATCACAGCATTGAAATTCCAGGTCACTAAGTTAACTGATATGATGCATAGACTAAATCAATAAAATATGCTTTTGCTCAACAAACTGTAGAAAGAGTCTTATTTCAAGACTAGTTTCTCTTCTCCCCACACATCACATGGGCCCAAACTAGACTTTCCAGGTTCAATGGTATGGATCCTACAGGATGGATATATCAAGCCAATTTTTTCTTCAACCTTCACAATACTTATTCTATCAACAAAGTCCCAATTGCTTCCATCCACATAGAATAAAAAGCATTCCAATGGCACCACTAGTATATCAAGTCAAATGATGAACCCAATTAGAAAACATTTTCATCCTTTCTTATAGGTAGGTTTGGTCCCTTGACATTTGATGACTTTATAGGAGTTATCACCAAAATCCACTAGATAGGCATCGTTCATGACTATCAGTTTGAATTTGAGAAATTGGATAATAATATTTAAGGGTTATCAAATGAATTATTTAAGATTTGTTTTATTAGTGGCCTCAAAGATCCAATCTACTCAAATCTGAAAATTTTTTAGCCTAACAACATGATGGATGCCTTAGGTCTGGATATGTTATCAAAAGATAAACTCTCAGTGTAGTGTTGACCTTCCACTTTCCCACCCTTAAAGAACATAATAAATCAGTGGCTAGCCACAACCACGTTGGTCAAGTGCCTTACTTAGGAAAATATGTGGGCTCATAAGGATAAAGTAATATGTTATAATTGTGATTAAAAATGGGTTAAGGTTCATAGGTGCATCACACAAAATCTCTGCTTTCTAGATGTGGAATCACTGCCAAAGCAAAACAACGAGCTTGATATCTAAGAATTCTAAGATGCTCATGTAGAACAAATCCCCTAAAAAGACTCAATGGCTCAGGAAACTCAACCTAAGATCTATATAGATGAACTATTCAGTGTTATCACCCCTCAAACCATGAAGATCAAGGGGTTCTTTAAAAATATCCCTCTCACAACCTTCATTAACTCTAGTATCACTCATAATTTCATCAATCCCCACATTTCTAATTAGGGAGACTGCTTTGTACACCCTTGTTCTAACTGTGAACTCATTATTGCTAATGGGGGAACATTTCCATATAAATTGAATTGTTATAATGTGTGTATCACGATAAGTGATTACACTCTTCACTTATATATGTTTTCCCTATGCTTAGGAGGATGTGATGTGGTCTTAGAGGCATAGTGGCTCCACACATTAGGACTTATTCTATGGGACTTCTATAAGCTTTAGATGTAGTTCATATATAATGTACATAAACACACCTTAAAAGGTCTATTACTTATATCTTCTCACATCATCAGTTCCCATTATATGGAAAAGCTTCTAAAGAAAGGCTCACACGGGGTCATTTCCCAACTGCACTCCATCCCATATGTTTATATTTACTAGGGTTAGTATATGGTATTAGGATTGCTATGGTGGTTTGGAGAGGTCTCAGCTTAATCAAGTGACCAAACAATATGGCATATGATATGATAGTTCATTGACACCCCATGTTCTCTAGGCTCAATGAGATTGATGTGATAAATGATGAGGAGGAAGATTTCTCCATTATGGGTCCTAATTTAGATGATGATGGGTTGACTTAGATATATTCTACATGGTGGGTGGGAATCCAATTAATACCCATGTTTCTATAAATAATTATAGCATAATGTGTTGATGGTATCACAATGTTGGATGTTATAGATCGAGGATATGACATAAGAGTGGTGGTCATTCTAGCACTAGGTGTAGTGAGAAATGTAAATTTTATAGATGATGATAAATGTGTGTAGTATATGTGTATTAATTTCTTAGTAATACTTTATTTTTCCTATATTTTGATGATTATTTTATTTACTTTGTAGTGTTTACATAGTAGATTAATATAATTGATGTGATCATGTGGATACTTTATTGAGACATTCATGATGTATATGGTTCATTATAGAGGGCCAATTATGAGGTGGGTGATTTAGACTATATTTTAATCACATGGCTTGGTTGAGAGTAGTTCTTCCTAAAGAACAAGTTGGTGGATTCAACCAAGGATCATGTTAGATAACTCTAATAATGTTTAGAGTATTTCAAGTCATAAAGAGGAGTAGGAGGTGCACCTAAGTTAACTCTAGGAGATGATACAATACATGTTTTATTGATTGAGTTGAGATAAGTCAATGAAGTCCATGTAGATAACTAGACCCATCTAGCATCCTATGAGGCACAATCTGGTATATAGATATAAGATAATGATAGGACTTATAGTAGGGTTGGGAAAGCTAGCTGAAACATGATCAAGAGTAGTAGAGTTGTAATTATGGTCATAATTATAAATATTAAATCTATTTGGGATTATCATTATCCACTTAATCATCAAAGAAATTTTGATGTATGATTTATATATGGGACATATGACCTAAATTTTGAACTATATATGTGACAAACATTTAGAAGTTGTGGGGTGTGTGTGTGTGTGCATAATGATTTTCTTTTACTTTTCTATGTTTTCAAGTGTAGATGTATGTATGTCTTTAATATCTATATTTTACATTTAACTTTCCAAATGTTTGGTCAAAAGACATATGTGATGTAAATATAAAAAAATAAAAAGTAAATTTAATATGTAAAATCAATATGTGATGAAAATATGCCTAACTGATAGAAAATAATGTAAGCATTTAAACTCATAATAAGTAGGGAATGGTACTACCCAATAATATGCATAAGGGTGTAAGGATCATAGTAGACAATGTGTGTAGGCACAAGTGTCTTAGATGTACATCTCTAATACACTGAATTGTATTATTGAAATCAAACTCCGCTAGAGACAAAATGCTAAATTTCATGTTAAAAATTTACCATCTAAAAACATGTTAAAACAACTTAATTTATTTTATATTTTATAGTTTTGTTTTCAATTATGAATATAGTCTTATTGAACCATGTGCACTAAAAAAATGTGGATTGAATGGTTAATCACTCATGGTTTTAGTTGGGTTTATAAAACAAATATAACAATATGAAATTAAACTAGTCTCCCTAAGGCCCATTGATCCCACTTAAAAGATTTGATTTTTTTTTAAATAAGTTGCATTCTAATAATATTGTGGCCAAAAGATTATAATTTTATTTACAAGCAAGTCTAGCCTTAAGGCATTCTTAAATAAAATTATACCTTTAGAAAGGTATAATTAACTTTAAGAGTAAAATGCCAATATAAATATAAGTTTGCCCATCTAAAATCCACTAAGGTCAAAATAAAGTTCAAAAGCCTTTTGGTGGATTTAAACTCCACCATTAGATCAAATCCAATCTTGACCCTTATATGGAGGAAAACTCTATTTTTTCCCTAACTATCTCTATGAGGAGGAAAAAGACAAACTCTCATTATTATTTTGTTCCATTTTTGTTTCATAGGTTGAATTTATGGAGAGGATTAGGAGAAATTTTATTTTCACAAGAAGGCTCTTTTTTGTGCCAAAGGAGAATATACCCATTATGTATATCCTATTGTGTTACATGTATGTTTATAATAAAATGTTTGAGCTTATAAAATAAGTATATATTTATATATTTCATATATGTATAAGTATATATACATACATATATGTGTATGTGTATATCTATATGTTATGTATATATGTATATATACATGTGTGTGTGCATATACATATACATGCATACACACATAAACATATATAAATATATACACATACCATACACACATTGTGCACATGCACGTACACACACACACACACACACACACACACACACACATTTGAAATCAAAAAAATGGTTACAACCTAGTCTAGACACAACCCATAAAAAAATGTGTAGGGTTTGATGGGGCTTGTATAACATATAACCGTATGTGACTATTACATTATCCCTCCACACCCTAGCCCCCCACCCTCATTAAATATGGGTATGATGTCATCCCACTCTTTATTTAGAGTCAATCGATCAACTATGTTTGACATACCCTTTTTTAATATTTTTATGTAAATATAATATATATAAATAAATATTTATAGCCATATAATGCCTATATACATACATACATATAATGGAAAAAATTATAAAATATATGTATACCTATTTTTAGAACATTATTTAACTTAATTTAAAAAATAATAATAAATATAAAGGCTATGAGTCATTTATTGTAAGATTAACACCTTTATAGACTCAATATCAAAGTAAGCCTTTCAAATGTGCTCTCACCTATGAGAAGGGATATTCTTGGATATAAAACTTGACATATCCTATACTAACAAGATAAATTATCAATGGAGGGTTGGCTTGAGCACTAATGTAACAAAGAGGGTAGGTTGAATGTGAGTCAAACCACATCGACATGGAAACTATCCTTACACAATGGTATAACTAGCATCTTATCCTTATTGTAGACACCGCAAACGTGTCTGCACCTTGGTTCTCCCCCTTTCTCCCCCTTGGTCCTTTCTCCCTCCTAGTCCTCCTTGGTCCCTAACCCACCTAGGTATTATTAATTAGAAATTAACATCTATTTTTTAATTAATTGAGGCCCCCTTTCCACCCTACCCTTGCCTCCTTAGATCCTCCCTTGAATCCCTCCACCTTCCCCTAGCATTTATTAGCCCAAATCTCACCATTATATCCCCCCTCGTCCATTTTGGCAACCTTGCGACCGTTCTGCCCATAACCCCTCGCTCGACGGCGTGCAAGAATGGGCAGAGGCTATTTTTAGCCTCTGTGCCCATCCTGCGACCGCCGACGTCGACGATCCTTCGGCCGACGTCGGCGAAACTGCTGGCGTCGGCAGCCTTCATTATCCCCTTCGGCGTCCGTTGCACCCCCTGGACTCTTGAGCTCGCAAACAGCTTCTCTCGGCGCTTTGGCTCTCATCTCTCCTCTGTCTTAACCTCGTGCAGCAACAGCAACAGGTGAAACAGGCCCTGGATCAGTATCTTCTCCTTGCAGCAACTCTTCAGTGGCTCCAGCAACATCTTCCTCTCTCTTCTTTCAGCAGGGTACAGGTAAGCTAGTCTGGTTTTTATTTAATTTCTTCAGTTTAATCATCTATCTTCTATTGTTTTCTGTGTCTCTTCCTTTGTCCCTCCCCCTGAGAGGCTGCAAAGCCTTCTCAGGCCCCTTCCTCTGTGAATCCTCCTCTTCCCTGTCCTCTGTGTCTCTTCTTCTCCTCTGTATCTCTGCCTAAGACCATCCACAGACCCGTCCATCAGACTCAGACCCGTCCATCAGCCTCAGACCCGTCCATCAGCCTCAGACCCGTCCATAGACAGACCACAGACCAAGACTCAGACCAGACCCTGCTCAAACCTGACTACAGGTCACAACCCCGACCGACGCCGATCACTTCCCCAACCGACGTCGGCAGGATAGCCGACGACGGCAGATCAGCTAACCGATGCCGATGACATTTCTGACCTCGGCGACTGTCTTCAGCCCAACTCCTTCATTCAGGTAATCATTTTGTTTTCTTCTTTCATTTTTAATCTTTTTGTCACTTCTGTATTCTAGCATTCTATTTTTTATCAGTCACTTATCTTATAAAAACAGTGGGTTGACCTCCCTTAAGGAAGTTTTTACACTTCTGGGAACAAGCCTTTGCTTGGCAACCCACTGCCTATCTGTCTAACGTTTTTCTTGTCCTAGTTTTCTTTTTTTCTTGCAAGTGTCATTCCTCCACAGCCAAAGAGGAGTGCCCACGAACGTCTGGATTTACGGTGCGCAATCTTATGTCCAGGTACTTCCAAGCCTTGTCCTTTACTTTCTTCTAGTTTCTTTCTTTATAGTCTGAAAAGCAAATTTGAGGTAGAAACATCTCTGGCACGCCCGGTGGGACGCTAGGTTCCTCCTGGGTTCCTTTTTCTTTTCATTCATTTAGGTGCATTTAGGCTCCTTTCTTCTTGTCTCTTTCTTCTATTCCAAATGTCACTATAAGCAGGACTAAAACAAACCTTTCTTCTTTGCATTCTAGACTAGTCCAATATCATACTCTCGACCCTTTCTCCTTCTTGTCTTCATAGCAATATCACATTTCGACTTGGGCTTAAAACGTATTGCACTTTCATTTCTGCTTGTGCTTGCATTAGTCCACATCTAGTAACTTAGGCGCATATTGAATAAACCGTAGACACTTTATGTTACACTACCGAATCACATGCACAAAACAAACATAAAACATACCTGAGACAAGGCCCGACTGGGAATTCATCCCCCAGCGGATACCTTACCCGTCCCGGTGACCCCACTTGGATTTCATCACCAAGGGGGAAGCCCACTCCGTTCTCTGGCGGAGTCTAAACTCTAGGCGAGGTATATCTTGGCTAAGCGAGACTAGATAACCACTGGAACCGTGAAGTGAGGGGAGCTTGCTCCTTAGCACCAGGCCACGTACCAGACCCTAACACAGATCTTTGAGCACCTAAAACAACACCTGAAACCATCCTTAGACCGCCTTCTTCTAGGACCCATTTTTCAGCCAATCTCCCCAAACATTCATCTAAGGCATAAGCCACAAGTTTCTAAGGTTAATTCCTAGGATTTATCGCTTAGGCTTGTCTGTCTTCTTCTGTTTTCCTCCTCTCATCTGTTTGTTTGAGTGTGTGAGGACGTTTTCTTCTTTGTTTTCCAAGAACCTTTTGGCTCTCTGGAAAACACAGTCCCCGACATCAGTTCTGCCACCGACGTCGGCTTCCCCTGTCACCGGCATCGGTTCTGATACCGACGACGGCTTCATCTGTTACCGGCATCGGTCATCTGACCGACGTCGGCCTCATTTCTTACCGACATCGGTTTTTGAACCGACGTCGGTCTCTGTCACTGTCCTTTCTTTTCAAAACCAGTAACCTGAAACCTGTCCTTTCTCTGTCAAAAACTTCATCCTGGTCTTCTGAAACTGAGCAACACAGTTCCTGAGACCTGAACCTTCTTTGCCTTGCATGGTTTTCACTCGTAGCCAAGCCAAGGCTCTTGTCGACCACGCCTGCCGTCAACCACTTCCGTCCACCCCATCCGTGACCAAGCCTACAATGGAGTTCAACTCGGAGACCGAAAGAACTCCTGTCCGTCCGACCCCACCGCAGACTCCCATTGTCCAAGAAGGGGACCAAGACTTCGAGCGATTCTTGGACCTCAATGTCAAGGCTTTGCAACACTATCTCGCACATAGCCGAACGCGGGACTCCTTGGGCAATCCGATCTATGGAATGCTGACCTCCCTTGTCGCGACTACAGCTGTATCGACAACATCCATAGTTCAACCTTCGGACACTCAAGCCATCGCTTTGACCACTGACCAGACTTTGACCAATCCTCCAGGTGTGGCCTCTCCCTCTATCATTGGGCCCACTTCTACCGGGGTTCCGGCCCCTTGTCAACCTCAACCCGCTCAACCTCTATCCACTCCATTTCAAAACCTTGTCGTCTCTATCCCGCCTACCCTGGCCCCTATCAACACCAGGGTGGCTTCTTATCCCTTGGCCCCCGTTACCACAGTCCAACCTCTCGTGGCAACAACGGGCCCAGCTATGCCTTCTAACCAACCACCTTTAGCCTTCACTTCTGCCCCTGCGATTAGTCATCCGTATATTATGCAACCGACTATGTCGCACGCCTCCTCTAACCTCTTCCAAGCGCCCTACAACCTAGGGGGTGCTCAACCCGTCAATCCATCGGCAGACATCATCAAGATGCTGATGGACAAGATGACCAGTCTTGAGACCTCTGTTTCCGGCTCGTGCAACACTCTTTCATATGAACAGATCTATAACGAGCCCATCCATCCTTCTGTCCCAATCAGACCATATCCTAGCCAGTGGGAGCTTCCGAAGTTTTCTCGCTTTCAAAACAAGGAAGACCCACAACAACATTTGCGGGCATTCAGACACGCCTGCTACCTCATTGGCCATGACGATGCGTTACTCTTACGCACGTTTCCTATGTCTCTCTCGGGTGCTGCACTTGACTGGTATAGCTCCCTTCCTAGCCATTCTCTCTTCTCATTCACGCAATTGGCTCAGCTATTCCTCGATCACTTTTCTATCAACATAACCAAGAAGATCTCGATCACGGACCTCTATTCTATTCGGCAATTCGAGGATGAGTCCATAGCCGACTTCGTGGCTCGATGGAGAGGCCTTATCAACCAACTATCCTTTTCCTTGCCCCAGGCCGAGCTTATTGAACTCTTTTCTCAAGCTTGTGCCCGACATATCTCTTCCACTCTGAGGGTTCAAACCTTCCGCACTTTTGACGAGGCCTTCACGATGGCCCACAAACTTGAGTTGCGTGCCATCGAGGAGAACAAAGTCAAGCTGCGGAGTAAGAATCTCGGCTCTAAGACCAATGACTCTTCTTCTGCCAAGCCATCATCATCCAATTCTAAATCCAAGGCTTCAGCTAATGCCGTGGTTGTCAGACCTTCATCTTCTTCGACCAATCAGCCTGAGCCCTCTACGTCTCAGAGCGCTACTCGGCAATTCCAGCAAAGATACTTGCAGCGACGATATACTCCCCTTGGAGAATCATATGCGTCTGTGCTGGAAAAGCTTCTTAAACAGGGAGTCCTCAATCTCCCTCAAGCCCGACCTCCTCCTCAATTCGATCCCTCACACGCCATCCCCGCGTGGTATAAGGAGCAAGACTTCTGCAGCTTCCACCGTGTTAAGGGCCATGACACGGAGAACTGCAAGACCTTTAAGAACATAATACAGGACATGCTTGAAAAGGGGGATCTCATCTTAGACAATCCAAATGCACCCCCTAATCAGGCCATTGACATCTTCAAACAACCTTTCCCCAATCATCCACCAACTCAGAACAATGTCCAGACCTTAATTGACGACAATCATGAGCACAATATTCGGACAGTCAATACGGTCTCTCCTTTCGTCCCCAATCAATCTCTGGAGGTTAGTCCATCTATCAGTCCATCACATGTGGATGAGCCTCTCTCCCCGGCTAGTTCTCCACTGACCTCTCTCATCTTGGAGGACGCCTCGGCCTTACCAGCACCTCCAGTCTCGCCATCCTCCTTCCTGCAGCCCATGGAGGACCCGACCCTTCCTACTCCTCAGCCGCAAGTGGAGGGCACCATCATCCCTGCCCTTTACCCGCTGGAGGAGCCTCGCTCCCCGGTTTCTTCTCCACCCAGGGAAGAACCTGTCTCCCCTTCATCTTCATCTGTCATGACTTCACTGCATCATGTGTCCAAGACCACTACTCCCGTCTCGTCTTCAACCTCGCAACCATCAACATCTTCCTCTCAGCCATTTTCCCGGTTGGTGGAGAAGATTAAACTTCTCCCTTCGAGGAAAGTGACGCCTCAGGTGTTGTGGGAGCGACTTAAGACCCTTCAACATACCCGCGCCCTCTCATCACATGCCGCTAATCCTCCTAAGGCGGAATCTCGTCAGACTCTTGACAAAGACCAGACTCTCAAACCCCAACCAAACCCGTCCAAACCGAAGCCTGCATCTATCTCGTCCAAACCCATCAAGTCATTTGGCATTCATCCTATCTCCTCCCTCACTCACCCGCAAGTGAAGGTGGACCTGGGCCAGACCTCGACCAGTAGCAGTCTTCCGACCAAGGCGAAGAAGACTGCCAGACCGCAGAAACAAACGCCTCCTTCTCCGTCACCATTGCCATCCATTTTGGGCCCCCATCCTTCGACCTTGGCTAGCATCCTTCCCACTCCGACCTTCAACCAAAACTAGTTGCCTCCTTTGCTTCCTCTGCCTACCTCCAGTCGTCCCTCTCCTAAAAAGGCGATATCAATCGTCAAGAAAGAGCCGTCTCCATCTGTCACCGTGCCATCAACCCATAAGGTGGTACGGAAACCTCTTCTAACCTCGCCTAAGCAAAAGTCACCAACCTCACGCATATCAAATAGCACGGACCCTCTATTGGGCTCATACTCGTCGATATTGCACCGACTTCTCCAGACTTCTGACATAACCCTTCTGCCCATCAAGCCTTTCCAACCTCTCAGGTCCAAGCCCTCCTGGTTCGACGATACGAAAATCTGTTTATATCATCGTACACCAGGACATGACACCGAGACTTGCTGTGCCCTCAAGGCTATCATTCGCCGCCACATGGAGAAAGACACTCTTCTCCTTGAGGACACTCTTGACCAGACCCCGACTCCTTCCTGTCCAACTTCTTCAAACACGTCAACATCTCACCGGCAAGACATGACCCCTTCTTCGCCTCCCATTTTCGAAATCAATGCTGTCCGTATAACCACTAGATCGCAAAAGGACAAGGCCAAGGAAAAAGCTGCCATTCCTTGGACCTATCCCTTCGTCAAGCCGCCCCTTGCACCCAAGCCTAAAATCTCTATCCTTGGCGCGTCCCAACCTTCTTCGTCTTCCTCTTCCGGGCCAATCCATGACTCCATGCTGAAGCAGCTTCACCAGACACTTGTGAAGATGTCTCTCTACGACCTTATCCAAACCTCGCCTCAGCACCGTCAAGCCCTTATCCAAGCCTTGCAGGCAGCGGAGGTCCGACCCGAGGACCCCCAACCACTCGCTGCCCTCATCCATTCCTTGTCTCCTGTCACTTCCATCACCTTCAGTGATTCTGAGATTCCCACATCTAACATGGAAGATCAGGACGCCGCCCTCTTCATCACTACCTATGTTGATCGGACACACATTAAACGCGTTATGATCGACGGCGGCGCTAGCATCAACATAATCTCTACCCACGCCTTTGATCAGCTGGCTCTTCCTCAGAACTGCGTCTCCAAAACTGACGCGATCTTACGCTCTTTCAACGACACCACCGCCACGACCATTGGCACAGTCATCCTCCACATTCGCGTAGGCCCACGCACAGTCCCGGAGCTCTTCTATATCATCGAAGGAGAGTTTCAATACAACCTTCTACTGGGCCGACCTTGGATCCGTGCCATGGCCTGTATACCCTCCACCCTGCACCGTTGTGTGAAGTTCAAGCATGACGGGCAAGTCCACACCATTCCCGCTGACCCTTCACCCTTCAAGACTTGCAACACCACCTATCGTCCTAACGACGTCCTCATCCCCATCAAGCCGTCCACTCCGGCACCGCCTCCATCTGCGGAAGCTTCGACCAGTTCGCAATCGGCGGTTGCCCTCACCCCTCCTCTTCAAGCACCGACCAAAGACCCCATGGAAGACATCTTCCAATGACTATCGCTTGGGGAATATCACTTGTTGACCCTCGACATGTTCCAAACTCCACAAGAGTATGGACGCCTTCACCTTAGTCCTAATTACGACCCTCGGATCGGGATGGTCATGCCTTATGGTCCTCCTCACTTCCGAACCAACTTTGTCTATGGAGGGCTTAATCAAGCTCCTACCTACGGCACTTCCCTCTCTTCACCCCAACCTTTCACATCTGATTTCTCATTTCTTGACAACCCTGCCTTTGCACACACTTACCTTCACAGGTGTGCATGGAAGGGTTTTGGTTTCGGACGTTATGAGCAGGGTTCCCATCAGCCCATCGAGCCGCTCAGTGATCACGACGCCAAGAAACGCTATGGCCTGGGATATCATGACCCCACTCAGGCTCCTTCCGACCTTTGTCCCGAATCAACCACTGACCAATCTCTTCCAGACTCGCCCATTTCTCCTTCGTCACCTACGGAGTCGGTGGTTTCCATCCCTCCTAGTTTTTTTTTTCCATAAACACCATCCGCCTGGAACCCCTGACTTATCAGCTCAATGGGGTGCCCAGGTCTCTCCCTCTCATCTTTCCTAGCATGGTAGAGGATGAGTCGGCAACCATTCACACTGTCCACTGCGTTGACGATGACGCCATCCTTTCCTACATGGGTGCCAATGACTCTTTCGTCCAGCGTTTCCTCCCTTCCGAGACCCAGGTTATGTTAAATGAATCCACCATTGACATCAACCTCCCTTCTTCTTCCGATGTTCCTCACGTCTTAAAGATTGGCCAATCTTTAGACGCTCAGGAGCAGCTTGACTATGCCCAGTTCCTTTCCAACCATAGCAAGGCCTCTGCCTGGACTCACAGTGACATGCCTGGCATCGACCCCACCATTGCTACCCATAACATTGTCACCAAACCAGAGGCTAAGCCTGTTAGGCAGAAGCTTCGAAAGATGCATCCTCGCGTTGTGCTTCTTGTCAAAGAGGAGCTTCAGCGCCTTCTTTCTGTCTCCTTCATCCAACCCATTGATTATCCACAGTGGGTCTCTAACATTGTCCCAGTTACTAAAGCAACTGGGGGGATTCGGATCTGCACGGACTATCGCGACCTTAACCTAGCCTGTCCTAAAGACGACTTTCCTCTGCCTAACATTGACCAGCTTGTTGATCTTACGGCCGGCCATGAGATGCTATCTCTTATGGACGGGTTTTCAGGATACAATCAAATCCTGATCGCACCGCAAGACCAGCACAAGACTACCTTTATCACCCCATGGGGGACTTTCTGCTATCGAGTCATGCCTTTCGGCCTGAAAAATGCTGGTGCCACTTATCAGCGCGCCATGACCTACATTTTCCACGATCTCCTCCACAAAATCATGGAGGACTATGTGGATGACCTTCTCGGCAAGTCCAAGCTCCGCCGCGACCACTTGACCATTCTCACAATCATCTTCTCTCGTCTTCTTCAATACAATGTCTGCCTCAACCCCAAGAAGTGTGTCTTTGGGGTCCTCTCAGGCAAACTTCTCGGCTTCATCATTTCCTTCCGTGGTATCGAGATAGATCCCGCCAAGATCCGCGCTATTCTCGAAATGCCGCCCCCGACCAATCTCAAGCAGCTTCGCAGTCTCCAAGGGAAGCTCCAGTCCATTCGCCGTTTCATCTCGTAGCTTTCAGACCGCTGCCAACCTTTTCATCACCTCCTTAAGAAAGACGTCTCCTTTAAATGGGATAAGGGCTGTCAAGAGGCTTTTGAAGCCCTCAAAGGCTATCTGGTCTCTCCACCAGTCCTCATTCCACCTAAGGATGACCAACCCTTCTACCTTTATATCTCTGCTACCAACCATTCGTTAGGTGCCATGATCGCGCACCGAGACGAGCATCATCGCGAGCAAGCGGTTTACTACATCAACCGAACACTGGTCGACTATGAAACTCGGTACACTCATATCGAGAAACTCTGTTTGGCGTTAGTCTTTTCCGCTACCAAGCTCCGCCACTATCTTCTCAACCAAAAAACCTTTGTCGTCACTCACACCGACCCTCTCAAGTACATGCATTCCAAGCCATATCAGAATCAACGTATGGCTCGGTGGCTCATGCTGCTTGCTGAGTTTGACTTCGTCTTCATCCAACAAAAATCTATCAAGGGGCAAACCATCGCTGACCAACTGGCAGATGCCCCTCTTCCCGACAACCAACCTTCGCACTGCGAGTTCCCTGACGAGTCTATCGCTACCCTTTCCACCGATGACACCGTCTACCAGATGACTATGTTCTTTGACGGCTCCAAATGTCAACTCGGTGGGGGTGCAGGGGTCATCCTCATCCCACTCGACGGGGAGCCCATGCCTCTATCTTTCAAGCTTGACTTCGATTGTACCAATAATATGGCCGAATACGAGGCCTTAATTTTGGGACTTCAGACTGCCCTTTCTCTCCACATCAAGTCTATCAACATCTTCGGCGACTCGCAGCTCTTCGTTAATCAAGTTAACGGTTCGTATCTCTGTAAAAATGAAGTTTTACAGAGGTATAAGAATCGTGCTGACACTCTTTTGGCATCTTTTGACCATTACCTCTTGCAGACTGTTCCACGCTCTACGAACAAGTTTGCCGACACCATGGCTTCTCTTGCTTCGCATATCTCGTCTTCATCATCATCATCTCGCCTTTTTGTCACAGTGCATCGCGTACCTTTGCCTTCATACATCTCTCCTCACATCGACCATATCAACACTATCAATTCTAGCCCACAAGATGACTGGTATAAGCAACTTGTGGACTACTTGTCTCTTTCTGTCACTCCTCCCAACCTCTCTAGCAATGCGCGGCGAGCTTTCATCAAGCGCACAGCTCGCTATACCATGCTAGGGGGCCTTCTCTATAAGTGAGGCTTCGACGGTCTCCTTCTTCGCTGTCTAACCTCCGCTGAAGCTTCTCATGCCGTAAAGCAAGTCCACGACGGGATTTGTGGTGGACACTTCAGTGGAAATTTGGTTGCCAAGCGCCTCCTTCGCCTGGGTTATTATTGGCCCACCCTTCATCAAGACTGTAGCGATTATGTTCGGCATTGCATCAAGTGTCAGCAGCACTCTAACCTGCTTCATCTCCCCAGCCACGCCTTGCAAGTCACTCAGGATTTTTGGCCTTTCTCTCAGTGGGGCTTAGATCTCATCGGTGAGATCAACCCTCACTCGTCTCTTCGTCATCAGTCCATCATCACTGCCACTGAGTATTTCACCAAGTGGGTGGAAGCCATTCCTCTTGTCTCCACAAAAGCTGACAAAATTGTTGACTTCATCAGCAGCCACATCATCTGTCGTTTCGGTGTCCCTCACAAAATCATCACCGACAATGGCAAGTCCTTCAAAAACAAGACTGTCCAAAAACTATGCGACTCATTTGGCATCAAACTTAGCTTTTCTTCGCCTTACTACCTACAAGCAAATGGGCAGGCCGAGGCTTCCAACAAAATTCTCACCAAAATTCTCATGAAGGTGGTCGATGATACAGGAAGGGATTGGCACGTTCATATCCCCTTCGCTTTGTGGGCCTACCGCACTAGCATCCGAACCTCTACGGGTGCTACTCCCTTTTCTCTTGTGTACAGAACAGAGGCTGTCTTACCTCTCGAAGTACAGATCCCGTCTCTTCGTATCTCCCTGCATGACATTCTCTCCAACGACGACTTTCATCAAGATCGCTTAGCTCAACTTGAGTTACTCGACGAGCGCCGTCTGGCTGCCCTTAATCATCTCCATGTCTACCAAAGTCGCATAAAGCGGGCCTACGACAAAAATCTGCGAGAACGAGATTTCAACATCGGAGACCTCGTCCTCAAAGAGAATCAGCACGTGACCAATATGGAGCAAAGTAAACGAGGCAAATTCGCCCCTAATTGGCTTGGACCTTTTATCATCACACACAAGTATGGGTCAGGGACTTATCGTCTGTCTTCCCTTGACGGACATCCAGAGCCTGAGCCTCTTAATGCGTTGCATCTTCGACCATTCTTCTGCTAGTCGAGTACTCGTCTACTTGGCACGTAACTTGAGCTCGTCCCTTGAGCAATCCTCGTCCTTTTAAACCTCGTCCCTTTCAACCCTATTCCCCCTTAACAAGTCCTCTACAACCCTTTTAGGATGTAGTGATGCTTTGTCCTAATAAAAGGGACGTCCTTGAGCTTCTACAGTCTTGTCCATGACTCTCATTTCTATCAATATATCCAAGTCAAGATGTCAAAACATATTCATGGTCACTAAATCAAGTCAAATTAAAAAAAAGACAGACTGATCCCTCGAAGGACAGCTGTACTATCATTGCTGTATTACTAGATTGATCCCTTGAAGGACAGCTAGGCCAACTTATCAAACATTATCAAACAAAAATATAGACCACTCCCTCGAAGGATGGCTATGACTACTCTGGCAATAAACAGCAACTATTTTAGAAGCTTCCCGCATCGATCAGCTTCGCAACATGACCATTACATCAAATGACATCTTTATGCAGGCTTCCCGCATCGATCAGTCTGCGCCAAAAAAAAAAAAAAAAAAAAAAAAAAAAAACGAGTCACGGACTTGGCTTGTAGTTGTCTCAGGGTCTACTATAAAAAGGGGCAAGGTTATTCCTGCTCTTACACTGGGTTACCCTATCCTCCTCCTATCACCGGCTCAAGGGACTTCGAGCTCACTTTAATGTCAAAGTGATTCGATTACCGTTCTAACTCAACACTGGTCAATGACGTAATGCATGAATGGGGCTTTGGTTCTAATCACCCCTATCTATGCTTCCTTTTCTGGTCCTTGTCAATGAAAGAGCAATTTGCCTTTCACCTTTTTCTTTACACTTTGGTCACGCTTTGGCCACGTCTATTGTCGACTCATCCTTAAACCTAGCCAACTTCAACATCTCAAACCCAGCCTCGACATTTTCAACACGACATCAGGCATCATCCTTGACCATTTCGCATAGTTCCCATGGACACCAATACACATGGAAACTATCGACCAGACCTAATTTATGTTAAGCATAAACCAATACTTGCTGAAGCATAAATAGACCCTTTATTCATTTTTAGCATACATCCATCGCCACTATGGAAACTTGCTAGGGATGAAAGACTCTCGACCGCTTCTACAGAATACACCATCTGTAGCATCCTTTTATCCTCATCTTAGCCTTCGTCATTTCAACACATGACCAATCTCATCATCGACCATTTTGACCCTCTTTGTCCAAACTACATTGGTCTGAGGCCCTAGGACAAGGGCTATGTAGGCAGCACTCAGATACCACATCTTCTGAGGTTAGCTCGACCACCCCCATTTGTTCATCTCTATGATGGACAAACCTTCTATTCTTTGACTCTTATCACGCCCAACTTCGTCACTTTGACCAAGACCTTTGTCCACGACCACTCATTGACCTTTGACCAAGACCAATCAATCCCTCTGACCCTCCCTCCCTTTTAGGGAGAACTACATCGGCCTGAGGCCCTATCACCAGGGCTATGTAGGCAGCACTCAGTTGACATGGGGTCTTCTAGGGTTAGCTCGGCCGCATCCTTTCGTCCATCCATCCTCTTGACCAATGACCATTGGCGACCATGCCTATCTCCTTCTTCTTTGACCTTCTTCCAAGACAATGTTGCCTTGGTTGTTTTTGTGTGTATGCTATTCCACGGCTGGTTAGCAGAATTGTCCGCAGACTTTTTTTGACCCTTCACAAGTGTAGGATCGCGAGCCAGTTGATCCCTACTACTTATGGCTTTTTCATGTTTCTGGGAGCACTTCCTGAGCCCTGGATACCTGGGACACGACGACCATTTGGAGCCTCAGCTTAGATTGAGTGACCCGATCAGCAGACGACTAAATGCTGGGGCCCGGTTACTTCAATTTTGGCACTCCTTGACCCTTTGACATGCGACAATTTGACCTGACCCTCTCGTGAAGTGGACTACGCGCAATCACGACTATGGCAGCGTTTTCACTCACTCTTTTCTATCCATTTCTTTGTCAAATCGACACTCGATCTTCGGTTCCCTTCTCTCGACTATCGCTTTGAGGGGGGAACACCTCATCCTTCTTCTGGGGCAACCAACTCCTATTTTTGTCTTGCAGTTCATCTAGAACAACCAACAAGACAAAAAGGGGCAAATGTAGACACCGCAAACGTGTCTGCACCTTGGTTCTCCCCCTTTCTCCCCCTTGGTCCTTTCTCCCTCCTAGTCCTCCTTGGTCCCTAACCCACCTAGGTCTTATTAATTAGAAATTAACATCTATTTTTTTAATTAATTGAGGCCCCCTTTCCACCCTACCCTTGCCTCCTTGGATCCTCCCTTGAATCCCTCCACCTTCCCCTAGCATTTATTAGCCCAAATCTCACCATTATATCCCCCCTCATCCATTTTGGCAACCTTGCGACCGTTCTGCCCATAACCCCTCGCTCGGCGGCATGCAAGAATGGGCAGAGGCTATTTTTAGCCTCTGTGCCCATCCTGCGACCACCGACGTCGGTGATCCTTCGGCCGACGTCGGCGAAACTACCGGCGTCGGCAGCCTTCATTATCCCCTTCGGCGTCCATTGCACCCCCTGGACTCTTGAGCTCGCAAACAGCTTCTCTCGGCGCTTTGGCTCTCATCTCTCCTCCGTCTTAACCTCGTGCAGCAATAGCAACAGGTGAAACAGGCCCTAGATCAGTATCTTCTCCTTGCAGCAACTCTTCAGTGGCTCCAGCAACATCTTCCTCTCTCTTCTTTCAGCAGGCTACAGGTAAGCTAGTCTGGTTTTTATTTCATTTCTTCAGTTTAATCATCTATCTTCTATTGTTTTCTGTGTCTCTTCCTTTGTCCCTCCCCCTGAGAGGCTGCAAAGCCTTCTCAGGCCCCTTCCTCTGTGAATCCTCCTCTTCCCTATCCTCTGTGTCTCTTCCTCTCCTCTGTATCTCTGCCTAAGACCATCCACAGACCCGTCCATCAGACTCAGACCCGTCCATCAGCCTCAGACCCATCCATCAGCCTCAGACCCGTCCACAGACAGACCACAGACCAAGACTCAGACCAGACCCTGCTCAAACCCGACTACAGGTCACAACCCCGACCGACGCCGGTCACTTCCCCAATCGACGTTGGCAGGATAGCCGACGACGGCAGATCAGCTAACCGACGCCGGCGACATTTCCGACCTCGGCGACTGTCTTCAGCCCAACTCCTTCATTCAGGTAATCATTTTGTTTTCTTCTTTCCTTTTTAATCTTTTTATCACTTTTGTATTCTGGCATTCTATTTTTTATCAGTCACTTATCTTATAAAAACAGTGGGTTGACCTCCCTTAAGGAAGTTTTTACACTTCTGGGAACAAGCCTTTGCTTGGCAACCCACTGCCTATCTGTCTAACGTTTTTCTTGTCCTAGTTTTCTTTTTTTCTTGCAGGTGTCATTCCTCCACAGCCAAAGAGGAGTGCCCACGAACGTCTGGATTTACGGTGCGCAATCTTATGTCCAGGTACTTCCAAGCCTTGTCCTTTACTTTCTTCTAGTTTCTTTCTTTATAGTCTGAAAAGCAAATTTGAAGTAGAAACACTTATCCTTATCCTTCTCCATAGACTTAGATAAATTTACAATGCATTGTAACCCTTTTTTATTATAATTCTTAAATTGATAAATAATACTAAGAAAATTTATACAATTGATTTTTCAAGGAGATATTATTTTGTAAATCTACATAAGCCTTTAGTTCAAAGAAGGTTTGAGGTATCTATTGATACCATTTGAGCAACATTGAAAAGGTTA
Source organism: Torreya grandis (assembly GCA_037957365.1). Classification (NCBI taxonomy): domain Eukaryota; kingdom Viridiplantae; phylum Streptophyta; class Pinopsida; order Cupressales; family Taxaceae; genus Torreya; species Torreya grandis. Next base: position 2,119,152 of record JARHVA010002014.1, read on the forward strand.
AGGAGTGTAAAACTTGAATAATGAAGAAAAAACATTACCTCTAAAATTTATACTACAGGGACTCTATGCATTTTATAGATCAATGAGAATGACTCATAATAATGCATACATGTATGGGTTTTATAATAGCAGTGGGATTATAACGAATGAAACCTTGATTCAATAGTACAAGAATGAGGAGGAATATGAAGTAGTTTTTGTTATTTATCATGAACTAGGACATTGGAATCTAAACAATACCATGCATTCCTTCTTATCCACATAGGTCCTCATGCTTGTATAATTTGTGAAGTGTACAATAATACCTATTATCATCTTGTGATATTTTTTATCAATATTGCTAATCATAATTTTGTGTTCTAGGTTGATTCCTTTGCATTCCTCTCTAAGTATGAATTATTAAATGGTGGAAATAAAACATGTCAGCTATAAGAAAAAATTATTGGTATTTTTTACATCATTTGTAACTAATAAGAAACACATGGGCTATAATTAGATAATGTAAATTTTGGGATTGGTTGACTATTGGATCAGTTATATAATTATTTTTAATAACTACATATATATGCATTAAAAATAGTAAGAATTTTAGTTCACATCTTCTCAATGTCTAAATAATAAATTATGTATATAATATAATGCATGGTTTGTAATATAGAAGCTATTGAAAGACCCATGCTTATTTGAGAACTCACAAATGTGTATATTTTTTAGTGAATGCCATAATAAATTCAACAAAACTTATAGACAAACATAATATTGAGTGAAGATTATAATAAATTTAACAAAATTTATACATGTAAGATTGATATCATATGTTTAGTGCCATGATTCATATCATGCATGATACTATTTGTGATATAGTATGCCTATTACCCATGTTTCCATGGTGTGTGAATCATTTTTATATTTCACCCTCATATAGGTACATTTTTATACTAGAACATATAATTTTACCTATCTTAAATATACATTGGGTGATATCATTTTTCCCTCCTCTTAGCGAACTTACTACCTAAATATCACCACTTGGGGCATCATTCCCACACATTACCATTTCTATTGGGAAATCATACTCATACATTCTGCATCAACCTCATTAATATTATATTACTTACATTAAGCTTACTACATCCAAGTGCCTTTTGATCCTACTTTTATTATATCAAGACATCACATCGTCCTCCATACACTTTTTACCATATATTTAGATTAATCTTAATCATAATAGGATAAACTATGATAATAAATTTAGATTCTAATATACGACAATAAAAAATAAAACTGATTGTAAATGATCAAGACAGATATTTTAATATAATTTATTACTTATGTAAAGTACTAAGAAGATTAAGATAGTTTAACTATTTGATTGGTTGAATGTTACTTTGTTCTTATGAAAGAAACAAACTAAAAGTAGGCATGTGATTTATCTAGATCCAAAATTGATTGTCTATATGCATAGGGTTCATCCTATCAAACTTAGGTAGGAATATTGGCATTAGTAACTAAGGTTAGCATTACTATCTTAGATATAAAAAAATCTCTTTATGACCATATAATGTGGTGTACCCATCTGATATGTATTTTTATGTGTGACTTATGACACTCAATTACATACATAACTCTAGAATTCATCTTCCTTCTCTTTGAAAACCTAGTTTTTCTTGTGAAGGATTAAAAAATATTAATGGTGAGGAAATGTAATTTGACTAAATTAATCCCAATTGCCCCTGTTGATGATTTATCATTGCCTAGGTATCCAATACTCTGAAGACATAATTCAAGCCATATGAAGTTCTTCATCTTAATCTAAATGTTTAAATGTGTTCTTTATCTATATAATTACATGTAAATTTTGGATTTGATCTTGATAATGCTGGCATTTTACCTAGTTTGACATGTTTCAGACTTGGATAATGATTGCTCTATTGATTGATTTGTAATTTGGGAAGAATAGAGTAGATTTGACCAATGTGTAGTAGTGAAATAGATAATTACTTGTGAATTACAAATGGATGCATATGTTTGACCTTGGTTTGTAATTATAAGCATCCAATTGGGTAATTTCCCTCACTACTGACATGTTAGGTGAATGAGTTGACCTATGGGAAGGGTTTGATTTTGAAAAATAGTCATTTCTATGTGATGAAAAGTCATGTTAGCCTCTATATAGTAATGTTAATATTAATATATAAGTTTTAATTTAATTTCTAAGAGATGAAAATGCTATTATCATAATGTCTAGGTAAGATATTTCACTGATTTAGCACATATTAGAATGTTCTTGTGGGTGATTGATAGCAACTTAGGATGGATCATGCTCATAACTGGCATACAATTATGTGAGAATGGCAAGTGAGAATTGTTTGGATATACACAACTCATGTAGTATAAGTGTAGGTGAAGATTGACATTTCCAAGAGTCAAATACCACATTTTAATGTCTAAAAATTCCCCCTTGTATTCTAGTATTTAAAATGTAATGAAAATACTAGAGTAAAGGGATAAATGCATATTGTGTAAAACACAATTTTTCTTATGGAAAAGGATCCAAATGTGCAATCTGCTCCAAGAAAAACATGAAATGGAAATGTAGTAATCAATGTGCACATAATAAACTTTGAAATATAAGTTATACTTGAAAGAGTAAGGAATGAGTACACTTGTATGTGAGTAATTTTTTTTGCCCTATAACTTGTTGGATATGATGTTTCCCTTTTGAAGCATTGGAGTATTGTGTTTTCTTTCTAAATCACATGGGTAACATGGTTAAATTGAGTATGATCAATCCTCACTTTGGAATTTGCTTAAGGCAAAGGTTATGGATTAAACTACAAATCCCCAACCCATATTTAACTAATCCAACATTGATCTTATAACCCCAACATGATAATTAGAACCACACAATGGGTTCACTATGGGTAATTTCATGGTCATTGAGCATCATTTAACCTCAATATACATTACATAAAAAATCATGAATCAATTGATAAAAACATACTTATAGATTCAAGTTTGTTCCACACTTAATAATTATTAAAAATGCTAAAAAGGTGCAAATGTGTAAATGTGCATGAACTAGCACCATGACCTAGTGAGTCAATGTTAATTATAATATGTCATAATGTGCATTAACTAGCATCATGACCAATCATATTTGAAGTATTATGTATGTGTGCATGAACTAGTATCATACCTAACTAAATCTGACAAGTTATATATGTGTGTGCATGAACTAGCATCATGCTCAACTAAATTTGTCTTATAAAATGGATTACATGTGCATTTCACATGCCCCAAAATATATATAAATTTGTATCAATATAAAATATATCACTCATGGAGTGTAAAATGGAATACATATGACTTGTATATGCCCCTAAAATATTTATGCAGACTATAAATAACAATCCCAATCTGATATCTAAATCAAATGTAAACTCTAAAATATGTATATCATACTCAAATATGCTCATGAAATATTTAGTCTATATGACAAAACCCACTAATATGCCCCGCTTTTTAGGTGAGGGATGAATCCTATAAGTCACCCATCTCAAAATAGAATTAAACTCTATCATGTCTTGTGTAAAGATAACATCATGTATGATCATGTCAACATATGGAGATTATGTCTTCATAATAATGTATATATCATCAAGGCATATATGTAACATATGGATTTCAAGGCATATAATTTTTATGTTAAGATATATGTATATATGAAACACATAATAATAATTATCACTGAATAATATTGCACACTAAGGAAGTGCATGATATAATCATGGCACAACATAGAGGGGAGGTGCATGATATGGATCATAACTCCTAAAAATGTATAAATCATACAAGCTCATCAAGCTAAAATCTCAATGTCACACAATAACATATAATATCACACATAATGATAAGGGGCCACATACAAGGTACATAAATATGTCACTAACAAACAAGGCTAAAAACCTACAAATAAGGGGGGGAATTCCACAAAAAGAAAGTCTAATAAGCCACAAAAAGGCTAAGGGACCACATAAAATAGATAATAGTAACTAGCCTATCATGCAAAAGTAATAACATTAATGAAGCATAGAATAAGTAACAACTTGTCTACACTATCCACATATGTCAGTATCATAGCATTGTAAAATATCATATCCATGTAGCATTGTGTAAGAAATTAGTAGCTATCAAGGCATATGTAATAAATATATGTATCTTAAAATGGTAAGTAGGTCATATAAATATATAACCTATGAAAATTTAACATATGGAAGTAGATGCCCATAGAATTGGCATAGCCCCTAGGTATAGGAAAGGTCCAACATATGCATGTCTATGTATGACATGTATGTCTTTCATCGCACTCATATACCTCATGAAATTAATGTGTGTGAAAATAATATTCTATACACAAAACATGGGATAAATAATAGATTCAAATAATGTAATTTAGAAACTAATGTCATGCCCAAGTCCTAATTTTTTATTTTTTGAAATATTTGTATGTTTTTATTTATTTTTATTTATTTATTTTTTTAATTATTTGATACCAATAGTCAATACCAATTATAAAGGTTCTAAAAATATAATGGGAAGGTTTCAAACAATACACAACATGTTTCAAGGCATAATGTGTACTATATGTGATAGCATGGTAATGTGGAAGGAAATCAACATTTCCCCACTGTATATGTGAATTTACCCATAAAATGTAAAAGATTATGTGGGTGGTGGAGGGATATGTGGAGGAGTGTGTGTAAAATTAAATGTAATGTGTATCCATGAATGTAATTAATTGTGTAAGCTCAATGGACGTCATATCATGTTTAGATAGTCAATATGCAAGAGTGAGCAAGTAGTATGTTGTAAATGAATGTGCACTAAAATGATATTGATATGAAGGATGCATCATCATAAGGTAGATTTTATGTATGTCCCAATCAAGATAAAAATTTAAATTAAAGTTAAAATTAAAACAAAACCAAGAGCTATAATATTGACCAAATGAAAAATCATGTGAGGGAATATATGTCAAAATAGAAGAATAAAGGGATATAAGAAATTAAGTAGACATTTAAGAAACTACGTACAAGAAATTATGTTTCTAAAAACCAAATAATTCATCAAGGGGATGCCTATATGTAGGTATTATATCATAATTGTTATAATCATCAATTATACTACTGTATTCATCCTACATGTTGGACATGTCATTTTAATCATCTTCCACATCTATAGTAGGATATGCATAACCAAATACACCATATTGTGGAATTAATTTAGTACACTAATTTTGATATTCAATATTTTACTTTTCCTTAGCATCATTTACCTTATCTATGGCTATGTAATAATTTGATAGCATCCCATGAATCTTAGTAGAATAACTTGTTTTCATTATATTTTCTTTATTTTGAACTTCTTTATAGGAATCTCTTTCTTGGTCAAATCTAATTTCTTATCTTCCATTTTCAAAATTAAATTTTTATTTATTCTTTGGTTATTTTTGAAATTTGTATTTTTATAATTTTTTCTTTTCCATTTTTTCCTTATGTAATATTTATTTTTGTAATTGATCCTTTCTATGATATTTAATTTATTGATTAATATTTGGTACACATGGATGTGTATTATCAAGTCTCATAAAATGCAAGCTATAAGAAGATCTTATCCTAGTTATTCATTCCATAGAGGTTTGAGGTGCCATTGGTTCCTTTAGAGGAATGTCTTGGGATATATCATACTTATGGGAATGAGTGGTAAAATAATATGGAGAAGAGGACCATATTTACCTAGTGTTAACTTTCCCAAATGTAATAACCCCTCTATCCACAAGTTGTGTAATATTTTGTCATAATGCATAACATATTGTAAATATAATTAATGGGAGTGAGGAGGGGTTAATCAATATCTTAAAAATTTCTTTCATATGAAAGTTAACATTCCTTGAACCATTAAAGAAATACAAAGATATATCAATGCTTAAAGATTCATTCACATGAGCATAACATAAGAAAACAAACATATGAGTGGGAAACACTCAAGGGGAAGAAAACCCACTAATCCTTGAAAATGGAATATAGTCCTATAATTCAAAATATCAATTTTATTGAAGCACCAACTTCACGTGGAACACCAACCCCAACTAGTTAAGCACCAACCTAGCTAAGCTTTAGTAAGCACCCACTTATATGGAGGCACCAACCTCCTAGATGACTTAGCACCAGCTCATACACATAATTTATTTTATCACATTCAGATTAACTTGTTTCTCATACAATATATTATGATTGTCTTCTTAATTTCTCCTCTCTCTTTTATCCCTCTCAAACTACTTTCTATACTTCTTCACTCATCTAGGTCTCTTCAAGATAGATTAGGTCATATGACCTTGATATTCATCTATATTACCCCTATTATATCTTCATGATATTTTATTTTCACCCTTTTTATGGCCTAAAATACCTCATTTAGCTCTTTATAGTTCTATATCCATCGTTTTCACTCACTCATTCACTAGCTAGATAATTAGGCTAGTATGCCTTATTCTTATACTAGGCTCTTGCTCATACACCTTTAAATCATCCATACACACTTTCTCACTTATATTTTTAAAAAAATAAGCCTTAATAAATTTTAAAAAAATTAACCAATCATTACATTAGGTCATCCATAGCTCAAATAGACCAAATCCTTCTTTAGGACTTAAGGAGACCTAATTCAATTAGGCCTTAATTAGTACATGTTGCCCTTTCATATTCTTGGATCACTTTAAAAATTCATAAAAAATAACTAAAATTCATATTCCACTCAAATATACCCCTAATAATATCATCTTATGTGCATGACACCTTTTATCTCCAATCCCTTTTTGAAATACGCCATTAGTACTGTTAACATTAGGCCTTCACACACACATAAAGGTCTATCTTGAACAACTGAAGATATAACAATGTTTGGAAAAAAACATGACAATAAAAAATATACATATAACATCCAAGAGATAAAAAACTTAATCAATATCATTAGACTTCATTACATAGGGCAAAAGGACTAAAAAACACTCTTGTAACTTGCTCACTCAGAACTGTCAGTTTTCCTAAAAGACCAGTCATGGTGATAATGACCTTAAACACATAGATGACCACTTTCAAAGACTTATAATTCATGTAGATTATATTATGATATAATTAGACAATTATTAAATATAAATATAACATGGTCAAATGGCAGATATTGGTCTTATACACCAATCTCATGACCCTACATCTCAATGTCTCATCTGTAATAGACAAATCAACTTGTGAGCAACTTTTTCACTAAAATCACTAACCTCAAAAACTTATATAAAACATTAACATGTATTAAAATTCATAAAAAAAATCTCCATGAACTTTTTTTCATCCATATTCCATGATAACACTTTCCTAAACCTCTTCTCACTATTTCCTAGGTTTTTCATGATTTCCACCATTAGACATGTTAGAGACTAGCTATATTGGATGACTAGTTTAGCATACCTAAGGGATATAACCTATCCATAAAACACCATGACATCAAATACAAGTCTCAATATTATCCGTCAAATGATTTTCATACTTTGAATTGGTCAACTTTGATTGCTACAACAAATCTCTAAGAAACTAGCACTTTCTTATAGGGTCTACTCACACACCTGACAACTCAATCACACCTAGAGGTGCCTGGGAGAGATTTATATAATATCCAATATTTTTTATAGTAATTTGAGACCATGATGGGTTATTTTTAACAAGATATTTCACATCATGTCCTTGTTAGGGTTTTAGAGAGGTTTAACATAGGTTTTGGTGTTAATGATTGTTCATTAAGGATTGACCCTTAGACATAAAAACAATGCTTATATCTCTTATCTAGTACCATTCCTAATATATAATTAATATCTTAGGTTCCCATGTAGAGTTACACATGCCAATGAACACTTGAAAAACCTTCTCAAGTAGAGAACCCTTCATTCTGTGCACTCAAGAGACTTTAGAACACATTTTCTTGCCTTATCCTTCCAAATTTGACCTAAAACTTCATGATAAAAACTTGAAAAAACATAAATCACTTCTAAAAATTCTTATATTATCTCATACACCTTTATATTTGATCATGACCCCTCATTATGTGACACACTCTTTCTCTTTGCTTGCTTAGACATTGACCTGTAAATCAAATTAGGCCTTGAAACTAACCTTCATGCCTCTTTCCATGTGGTCTCAACTACTATCACAGACTCAACTAACCTCTCTCATGCTTATACATATCCATACATCCTTCACATGATTTGAAAATAGACCATTATACCTCATTAGGCTAAGTAGGGTCTAGAACTGGTCTAGTTTCAAACTAGGCCTATAGATCCTACCCATGTAGGCTCACCCTAAGACTCACATGAGTGATCCAATTCCCCATTTACATGCTCAAAAAACTTCATACAAAATTTCATGCATTTGTGCATTCATCTAATCAAGCTATCATAACCCTTCATGCACAAGACTAGGCATCTTATGCATATACCTTCTCAAGTCTCTTACTAGGCTCAAGCACTTGACAACTTTGATAACAAGGGCCTTCCATTCTGACCTTCACATCACTCATGGATTCATAAGAACATATAAAAATCATGTATTAAACTCTCAAAATCATTTCAATATTGATCAATATCCTTTCTCATAGCCACATTCTTTAATGACCTCATGAAGACCTTTCTCAAAAACCTTTGACATCAATGTCAAACCTCAACATTAGGAATAATGATCAATAATCTCCCCCTTTATCATTGATGGAAAAATACACTACAAATTTATCATTATTATCTCCCCATTCTTGTCTTTCTCCCCCTTTGACATAAATGACAAAGTGATGTCTGCAATTCCTTGGATCATACACCATGCAACCAAAATACTCAACACATAGGACTATGAGTTTATGAGACATAATACAAACATGTTCCCCCTATATCCATGCATACCTTATTGGAAAAACTCACTTGTTCTTGGATATAATGAGCATGATTATATCTCCCTAAGTATTTAGCTTATTAAATGATTATTAGAGGTAGGAATTACACCCAATTCATGTCTTAGGTGTTCAAATGTTACCTTTGGAAGTGGTTTGGTCAAAATTTATGCAATATGATCCTATGTAGAAACATATTTAAGTATGACACTTTGTTAACTTACCTAATCTATTATAAAATGATACCTAATGGGAATGTGATTGGTCCTTGAGTGCATGATAGGGTTCTTTGAGATGCCAATAGAATTTGTATTGTCATAATAGATAGGGTTAGGACCATCATACTCCACCTTATAGTATTCTAGGGTCTATCTCATACATAGGACCTAAGTTTAACATGAATATATTCCAATGTACTCAGCTTCACAAGTGGATAATGCTATTGATGGTTGATTCGTTCTTATCTATGAAAATAGGCACCCACCTAAGAAGAAAGCTTCTCCAATGGTACTCTTCCTATAATATAAACTTTATGCCTAGTTTGCATCTATATAGGCTATCAAATTGAACTCCTTGCTTCTTGGATACCATATTTTTGACTGCTTGCAGATGATTATCCTTTGGATTTTCTTAAAACCTTCCCACAAGAACTATTGCTTGCATGATGTCAAGTCTAGAGGCAGTGGTGTATAATAAACTTCCACTCATTAACCTATATGATCCCTGATTGACCTTTGAAGACTCATCTTCCTTTCTTAGCTTACACTCTATGATCATGGGTGTACTAAATACCTTGCAATATTCCATCTCAAACTTCTTCAATGTATCTCTTATGTACTTAGCTTGTGAGATGAATATACGTTTTTTAGATTAAGTGATTTTCAACCCAATAAAGAATGATAGTTCTCTTATCATGGACATCTTAAACTCTTTATTCATCACCTCTATAAATTCCTTCATCATTTTCTCATTGCTTCCACCAAATATGATGTCATCCACATATACAACTACTATCAATTGATGTTCATCTTCTATCTTTATGTATAGATTACTATCTGCAACTCCTCTTTTGAATCTTTAATCCAATAGATATCTGTCCAACCTAACATACCCAACTTTAGAAGTTTGATTTAGAACATAGAGAGCCTTTTTCAATTTGTAAACATAGTACTTATCTTATAGTGAAAATCACTCAAGTTGCTTAATGTACACTTCCTCTTCCAAATTCCCATTCAAAAAGGCAGATTTGACATCCATCTAGTATACCTTAAACCCTTTGAATATTGCATATGCTAGAAATAATCTAATGGCCTCCAATCTTGATACTAGTGAAATGTCTCCTTAAAGCCTACCCCTTCAATTTTTGTATATCCCTTGCATACTAATTTATAATTTTTCCTAGTGACTTCTCCATCTTCATTCAAATTGTTTCTAAACACCCACTTTGTGCCAATGGCTGTCTTGACTTTAGGCCAAGGAACTAGTTCCCAAATCTCATTTTTCTCTATTTGGTCTAACTCCTCATTCATATAATCTATCTAAAATTTGTCTTTGTTCTCTTATATAATATTATTAGGTTCAATATTAGATAATAGATCAACATTCTCTTGATTTATGTTACTTACTAGTCTTCTTCTTATTTGCGTACATGCATTATTGTTGCCAATTATTTGAGATTCTAGGTGATCTCTTTGAATCTATCTTGAGGTGAATTTTGAGTCCTATCTCTCCTCAACTTCTTCTTCCTCCTCATCAACCTCTATAGTTTATTCTTCATTCTTGAAGTCCAAATTCTCTAAATTTTCCTTTGACTGTGAGTGTGATTTCATTATCTCATAAATCTTCACATTGGTGTTTTCCACTATCTTTTATAACCTCTTGTTATAACATCTATAGGCTGAGCTCATTGATGAGTATCCTAAGAATATACCTTCATAAAATCTAGAATCAAAATTTTCTAAGTATTCATCATCTTTTTTTATGAAACATTTTCTCACAAACATTCTAAAGTGTTCCACATTAGTAGGTATGCCCTTCCATAGTTCATAAGGATTCTTGTTGCCATTAGTACTTATATGTCCTCTATTCAAAATGTAGACTATAGTGCTTACTGCCTTTCTCTAATATCCATCAGATAATATAGACTCATTTAGCATATTTCTATCCATCTCTTGAATTGTCCTATTCTTTCTTTCCACTACCCCATTCTGCTAAGGTGTCTTAGCAGCTCAGAATTGTCTCCTTATTCCATGAACCTCATAGAAGTTATCAAACACATTAGACCAAAAATATCATCCTCTATAGATCTTAGACACTTCATCTTCTCATTCTTCTCATTCTCAAAAAAGAGTCTTTAATGCCTTGAACTTGTTAAGAGCTTTTGACTTTTCTTTCAAGAATGCAACCCAAGTCATTATTGTGTAGTCATCTATGAGTAACATGAATTATATATCTCCTTAAATGATTTGAATTGTTGTAGACCCATATATTTTAATGTTTATTAACTCCAAGGGTCTTGTATTATATTACTCCTTGGACTTGAAACTTCTTCTAGTCTACTTACCATGTTAACAAGCCTTGAAAGTATGTCTGTAGGTTTGGTGATCTTAGGCATGTTCTTCACAAACTTCTTAGTGCTTATCTTAGACAAATTGTCAAAGTTTAGGTGACCTAACCTTCTATGCCATAGGCAAATTTCATCCATCTTGATAATAAAACATCTCTCCTTCTTGATCTCATTCAAGACATATAGATTATTCTCAGTCTTCTTAGCATTGGAAATTAGCCTTCCTAATTTGGCTCTCCTTATCTCACACCCTCTATCATGAAATTTTAGTGTGTACCCTTGATTTCACATTTCACTTACTCTCAATATTATGTTTCAAACCTTCCACATATAACACATTTTGTGTCTTGGTCTTCCTATTGTCCAAACTCAAGACACCCTTGCCAACTATATTGGTAGTTGTGTTGTCTCCAAACCTCACTCTTATTACAACATTCTCCCTTAAAGAGATGAATTTATTTTCTCCTCATATAATGTGGCTTGAAAAACCACTATATATATACTATTTCATGTGTTCATATTGAATGTGAAAGGCAGTCTAAGCTATCATAGAGTCCTCTTTAGTAAATAGTTGATCTTGACTCTTGAGCTCAATATGATCAGTCCTTACTTGTTTTGGCTTCCATACCAATGTTTGACCCTTGTCATGCACTCTAGGATCTTCATATGTATTATTGAATCTTAAGGGCATTCTAATTATATTAGAACATAATATTTAAATGTGCCCCATATTATGATAGATGTAGAAAACAACATTTTAATACTTACCTCTTCACTTATTACCCCTTTTACCATTATCCCATGATAACTTACCTTTATTGCATTGGGTTTCCCAATTGGTCTTGTCATGTTGGTACTCTTAACTTGTTTTGAATTCTCACACTCTCTCTCAAATGTGCTCATCTTGTCTATGAGTTTTTCATGATCAACCTTCAAGGAATATATCTCGATCTTTAATTGGTCATACTCAACTTCCTTTGATCTAAACCTTGTATTGAAACCTTCTAACTAATTCTTGAGATCATTGATAGTCTTATTTTTATGCTTCAAATCATCAAGTGAAATAATGATCTTAACTTAAATGTATACTTCAAATTCTCCTTCTTCACTATCATAGTATAATTTTTCATCATACATGTTATCTTCTTCCTTTTGATCACTAGACATCTATGCTTCTTAGGATTACATTCAAACTGTTAGACTTCCTTTAAAGGACCAGGCTCTGATACCAATTTTTAGAAACAAAATGATTGATAGGGGGTGAATAATTATCTTAAAATTTTCTTTAACATGAACTTTAACATTCCTTAAACCATCAAATAAATACAAAGATATATCAATGCATAAAGAGTCATTCACATGAGCATAGCACAAGAAAACACACATATGAGTAGTAAAACCTCAAAGGGAAGGAAAGATAATAATAATTATAAATTTAATATAGTCCTATAATTCAAAATATCAAGTTTAGTGAAGCACCAACTTCACATGGAGCACTAACCCCAACTAGCTAAGCACCAACCCAAATAGGCTTTAACAAGCACCCACTTGTAAAGAGCCACCAACACCCTAGATGACTTAGCACAAAATCAGACACCTAATTTATTTGATCAAATTTATAACACCTTTTTATCATCTAATTTATGATTAGTACCTTCTTAAATTCTTATCTCTCTTTTATCCCTCTCAAATTGCCTTCTAGATTTCTTCGCTCATCTAGGTCTCTTCAAGATAGATTAGGTCATATGACCTTGATATTCACCTACATTACCCCTATTATATCTTAATTATATTTTATATTCATCCTTATTATGGTATAAAATACCTCATTTATCTCTTAAAAGTGTTATTTCCATCACTTTCACTCGCTCATTCACTAGCTAAATAATTGGGCCTATTAGGCCTTGTTCTTATATTAAGCTCTTGCTCATACACCTCTTATTTAGACATACACACTTTCCCACTTATATTTTACACAAAATAGGAATTATTTCATGCCAAAAACATTAATTAATAATTAAATTAGGTCATCCATAGCTCAAATGGACTAAATCCTTCTAAAAGACCTAAGGAGACCTAATTCAATTAGGCCTTCATTAGTACACGTTACCCTATGATATCCTTGGAGCACCTTAAAACTTCATACATGGAAGGAAAGATTAATATTCCACTAAAATATACCCTTAATAATATCATCTTATGTTGATGACACCTTTTATCTCTGATTGCTACTTGAAGTATGCCATTAGTATTGTTTACATTAGGCCTTCACACACACAAAACGGTTTATCTTCAACAACTAAAGATAGCACAATGTTTGGAAAAAAAAACATGATAATAAATCATATAAATAAAACCTCAAATACCTCAAAAAATTAATCAAGATCATTATATTTCATTACATAGGTCAAAAGGACTCAAAAACACTCTTGCAACTTGTTCACTCAAAACTGCCAGTTTTCCTCAAAGACCAGTCATGGTGACAATGACCTTCAACACTTGTATGACCATTTTTAGAGACTTATAATGCATTTTTATGATCTTATTATATCATTATACAATTATTATATATAAATATAACATTTTTAAAGGGTATATATTGGTCTTGCAGACTAATCTCATGACCTTACATCTCATTGTCTCATCTACACTAGATAGGTCAACTTGTGATTAACTTTTTACCTATAATAATTGACCTAAAAAAATTATATAAAACATTAAAATTTATTAAAAAGACTGAAAAAATTCTCCATGCACTTGGTTTCATCCCTATTCCATGATAACACATTCTTAAACCTCTTCTCACTATTAACTAGGTTTTTCACTATTTCCACTATTAGACCTGTTAGCGATTGGCTATCTTGGATGATCAGTTTAGCATAAATTATTTATATAACCTATATATAAACCACAATGGACATAAAACATAAGTATCAACCTTATCTTTCCAATTATTTGCATACTTTGAATTGGTCAACTCTAACTACTACAATAAATCTCTAAAAAACTAATACTTTCTTATAGGGTCTACTCACACCCCTGACAACTCAATCACACCTAGAGGTGCCTGGGAGAGTTGAATACAATATAAAATAGTTTTTATAGTCATTTGAGACCATTCTAGGCTGTTTTAAACAAAATATTTCACATTAGGTCCTTGTTAGGGTTTTAGAGAGGTTTAAGATAGGTTTTGGTGTTAATGATTGTTCATAAAGGATTGCCCCTTAAATCCAAAACCAATGAATGTAGTTATTATATAATACCCTTACCCATCTCTCCTTAATATATCAAGTTCCCATGTAGAGTTTACATGTGCCAATGAACACTTGAAAAACCTTCTCAGGTAGAGAACCCTTCATTTTGTTCACTCAAGAGACCTTAGAACACATTTACATGCCTTATCCTTCCAAATTTGACCTAAAATTCATGATAAAACTTTAAATAAAATACATTACCTATTAAAATTCTTATATGAGCTCATATACCTTGAAATTTTATCATGACCCCTCATTAGGCCACACTCTCTATCTTTGCTTGCTTAGACATTGACCTACAAATCATATTAGGCCTTGAAACTGACCTTCATGCCTCTTTATATATGTTATCCACATCTCTTAAATACTAAATTAACATATCTCATTATTATACACATCCATACATCCTTCACATGCCTTGACAATAGACCATTATACCTCATTAGGCCAGGCAAGGTCTATAACTAGTTTAGTTATAGACTAGGTCTATAGATCCTACCTCTGTAGGCTCACCCTAAGACTCACATGACTGATATAATACCTCATATGAATTTTTAATAACCTTCATACAAAATTTCATGTCTGTGTGCATTCATCTCACCAATCCATCATGACCCTTTATGCACAAGACTAGGTATCCTATGCACATACCTTCTCAAGTCTCTTACTAGGCTCAAACACTTGACAAATTTGACAAAAAGGACCTTCCATTCTGAGATTTACATCACTCATTCATTCATAATAACATATACCAATCATGTCTTACACTCTTGTAATCACTACAACACTGATCAATATCCTCTCTCATAGCTACATTCTTCAATGACCTCATGAATACCTTTCTCAAAAATCTTTGACATCAATGACAAACCTCAACATTAGGAACAATGCTCAACATAAAAATAATCATCATAATGTCTATTAATACAATGATAATTTCAAAATGGTTTTGGCTTTACGCATGCAAGGTGATGAAGAGAGTGATAATAATTAAGAGGTAACTTGATTTGATTTTTATCAAGCAATGTCTTTAAACTAGTATGTGGTTGATCTCTAAAACTATAAAAACCTAAGTGGTTGATTCTTATTTTACATTGGTTCCTTTGTGATACTATTAGCACTGAAACTCGTGTCTTTTTATTTGTGCCTTTTATTTAGGACCTAAACTAGAATTTTTGCCTTAGGAGGTAACATGGTTGGTTCAACCTTCTTGTCTATGACCACATTTAGAATTTCCTTTTTGCATGTCTTGTTATTAATTTCCTTGTGTGTAACTTTATTACTATTAACTTTTATATTTTCATGATAATGAGTTTGATTATATGAAAGCTTATCTGCAAGTTAAGTAACATTTAAGCATAAAGCTTGAATTTTTGGTTGTAATTCATCCATATATTTTATCATAAAAATGATATAGATATTAGTAAATTTAATGGTTCAGAAAGACTCATTCATTGATGTTAACTTACTATCTACTCTAAATATAGGTATAATAGATTCAATACTAATATAATTGCATTGCTTATGATTGTGTTCTAAGGAAACATCATTGCATAATTTTGAATCATTGCCTACCATGGCATTTGTATCACATTGTGTTTGTAAAACAATAGTATAAATTACATCACATTATGTTTCAATATAAACCTCATACAAAGATATATTCTCAACTTTATTTGTAGGATAAAGAGGAGGATTGTAACAATGCATTTCAAGAAAGAAGAGAGAATCATCACACTAGGATTTCTAACAAAGGAAAAGAACTATCACATTCTACTACACTAATAACATTGATTGGCATGCATGTTTTATTCCTTTTCATTTTTTAACATCTAATGAGATGAATGGCTTTGTCAAACCATTGTATAAAGCTATGTGTTTGAATACATATTCTTTACAAAAATAAATATCTACATTTTCTATGGCACTATAGTGATCGTCATATGTAGACATAATATTGCAAGGAAAAATATCATGAGCATATAAATATGCATCATCTTGCATGGTGATATTGTATTTTATTCTTCAATTACAATGTTATAAACATGAGATATTGTATCATTATTTTCCTCTTTTTCTAGTGTGTAATTAAGAGAAGAGTATGAAAAAGAAGTAGGGAAACTAGATTCTTCTATTTCAATATTATCTTGTTCATTTATTTATTCACTATATACATCACTATTATACCAATCCATCGCATATTCATAATCATAATCACTACCCTCACAATCATGTTTGTCATATACATAATTTGCAGCATTGATCACACAAATTTGCTCATTTGTCTATTCATTTTCATAAACATAAGGCATGGCATGGCTAGATAATAGGAAATCTAAGGGATGAGAAATATTAAGGGTTTAGTTTTATTATATTTTTTAATTTAAACCCTAATATAACCTTTAAGACACAAGAAAAGCCTAATCCTGCTAAGCAAGCAAACTTAGAAATAATGCTTTTACAAGGGCCAAATAAAGAACCAAACACTACAATAAAATCATCTAGAATTTTCAAAAATAAAAATAGTTTTTAAATAAAAATCAACAAATAAATGAAACCCATAAATTATTTTAAAAATAGGTAAACTCTTCATCCTTTAGAAATAATTTAATAAAATAATAAATTACAAATTATGTAAAATCCATATAATTTTTTGATGAACAAAAACAATTTTTTTATCCACTAAATATTAATATAAAAACCATTGGATTGTTTTGAAAATATAGTCTTTATGGATATGATATGAGCCACACAAGAAAGAGGACAAATCATAAGCCTAAGAAAGGAAGCCCTAATTGGAAAATGAGGGTGAAACCCTAAGGTAAAAGGAGGAAATCATCATATTTACACATATGTTGATGGAAAGAGTTATAAATAAGGTATGAAATTAAAATCTTGGGGAAAATTTTTAAAAACCCTAGAAATAAAATGAAAACCTAAGGGCAAACTATGTATGGCAATGTTCAAGTGATATTAGGGATCACCAATATGTTTACCCTATTTTTAGATTAATGTGATACACAATAGGATAAATTAGAATATTTGATTTAGATTGTAATATATGAAAACCAATCATGAATATAAATGTAACTGATTAAGACTGATTTTATAATATATTTTATTAAATATGAAAAGTACTAAGGAGATCAAGGTTCTTAGCTTTATTTTTTGATTGGTTGATTATTACTATGTTTAGATAGTGAAAATATAATAAAAGAAAGCATATTATTAATCCAAATATGGAATTTATTTTCTACGCATGCAAGGCTAGTACCGTAAGGCTAGGGTAGGAATGTCAACATTTGTGACCAAGGTTGGTGTTATTGTATTATCTAGATTTAGCTCTCTATGACCATACAATGTAGTACACCTATCTGATATGTCTTTGTATGTGAAAATTTTGACCCTTGATTTCATACACAACTCTAGAAATTATCTTCCCTCTCCTTATAACTCTAGGTTTTCTTGTGAAGGATGAAAACTTGTAAAAAGTGAGGAAGTGTAATTGGGTTGAGTTGACCCCAATCACCCCTATTGATGATTGATTGCTACCTAGATATCCAATACTTTGAAGAGGGAAGTAAATGAACACATAGGTATTCCCCTTAGTGTGAATGTTAAATTGTGATCTTTTTATATATGAATACACCTATAAATCTATATTTCATCTTGATAATGTTGGCACTTGACCTGGGTTGGCATGTTTCAGAATTGGTTGATGACTACTCCTAGGGATTTATTTATAATTTGGGAAGAATATAGCAGGTTCTCTTAATGTGTATTAGTATTTTTCTATAGGTACTTGATAATTTTTAATAAGCTTGACCTTGATTTATATGTGTGTGTGTGTGTATGCATGCACGTATGTATGTATACATGCTTTCAATTGGGTAATTTTCCATGCCATTGACATGATAGGTGAATGTACTGACCTGTGGGAAGGGTTTAATTTTGAAAAATAGTCATTGTTAGGAAACAGATAGTAAAATCAACCTCTAAATAGTAACATCAATATTAATATTTAAGTTTTATGTTAATATTTGGGAGATATAAATTATAATGCGGTATTCTAGGAACATCTGGATAGGATATTTCACCAATATAAAATAGACTAAAATGTTGTCATAGGTGATTGATAACAACTTATGATAGATCATGCTCATAAGTAGGTGTGTAGGAATGGTGAGTGAGAATTTTTTGGGGATGAACAAGTCATGTAGGATAAGTGTACATCAATATTTACATTTCCAAATGTCAAATCCTAGATTTTATTGTCTACAAATATCTAGCCACATGATAATAACTATATTAAGAGCTTGTATTTTCATATCTTGTCAACATTGGGGCATCTCATTTATCCCTATTCACTAGATATAATTGAGGCATATCATTTATCCATCCATACTCCTATCACATCCTCACATGGATCACATATTCCTATAAATCCTTACATGATGATATCTTTCTATATTTTTATGTGTTAAAAATGTACTTTCAATGACTATAATAGATAACATTATTTTACTATATTACATATGCTACATTTAATCCTTTATTTTGACATGATTGATTTTAAAGATGATCCCTCACCTCAAAATGGAGCATCTATCTAGCTATTATACCACTAGATTTCCATATTTTTAGAATCGCTAGAGATATGACCAATATGTCTACTTCCTTCATCTACAGTATAGTTTCTCCTTTGTGCCATTGAATCCTTAGTTTATAGTTTTAATTTTTAGTTTCATAAGCATAGTTTATAGAGAGAGATCATGGTTCACATACCACTATATGTATTCATTCATGTGCTCATTTTTCCATTTGTACTTATTTTATTTTTTTAATTTGCATCAATTTACCATAACATTGATCTACATGCATGTTTTCATGATTTTTTATATGTACACTTGAGTTTTTAACATTGTACTATGAGTGAGCTTAATCCATATATAAAAAGTCTTCATCATTCCATCCCTATCAAGTAATCCTCACGTATATACTTGATTTTTATTTTATTTTGATACACATGTATGCATTCACACATGTGCATTAAAGTCGGGAAGTATGTAGACACATAATTTTGGTATAACTCATATTGTCACTATGTATTTTTCATGTTTTTGTGCACTTGGCCCATTTGCATACATTTAACTCTTTTCAGATACTATATACTCACATTGGACTCCTCATAGTCTTATGTCATCTACATTTCCTCATAAACACCTCATATTCGTCAAATGTTTACATTATGATCCATCTACTTATCCTCAGGCTTGATTGATATTTGTATTGATCCCTTTTTATGACTTAAGCATAATTGGGTGTCCAAGATTATGTCATGGTTATAATCAATGGTTTTTGTTTCTAGTCACTTCCCTTTTGTGGGTCCTTTCACCCTTAGATTATTTCTTACACTTAAATTTTCAGTTCTCACTACTTTTCATGGTCAAGTTATGTGCAAATTTATCTTTATGGAGCCTCTCTATATAAATGTACCCTAATCCATTTCACATCTCCTTTGATTATCAAGTGTTTTCTATTGATCTACTTTATTAAGAAACACATTGAATATAGCCATTGCACATTTTTCAAGGAATTTATAATTTTATCTTAGCATTCCATCATCATCAATTCAATTTTTATACCAATACACTTGTACCAAAAGGTTATAATGAAGCATATAGTTGTATTTAATCATATAGGAAAGGAGTTTAAGTCTTTATCTCATTTGGGTTGAGAACACTCACAAAGCAATAGAACCACATTGATCCCTAATTTTGAGTGTGCAAGACATGTAGTTGCAACCCTCAAGGATACTTGGCCATAACCTTGATTATATTATATATTCTTGCAAACATTTTTCAAAATTAGGTTTAAAATAAGAGAGGTGTTGATTTAGATAATAATTATTTGAAGTGAAGCCAAATTCCTAGTCATCTAGCCCTGCTAAAGCATCATAGGGAGTTTTAGACATAGAAGCTAAAAATTTCCATAATCATATCAATTCGATAAAATTGGCGAACACCTATCTTTATTGGCCATACAGTTCAGAAATGTCTTTATCAACATTGGTAATTTCTATTCATATTCTATATTGTAGTTAAATTTTTAGGGTTCAATCTAATCATCTTCATAACCTATTTTTAGTGTCATAATTCACTTCCATAATCTAAGTGTGCATGTTTCAATTAATTATCTAGATTTCCATTATTATTAAGCATTTATAGTTTCATTGTACTTTCATCCCCTATTTTTTAGTACTAGATAGGTTTGACTTACTATATTTTACCATATTTAACCTTAGTTGTATGGTACCATATATATTTTTGGATTGTGTGTAGTGTAATCAACTTAAATCAAAATTCATCAAAACACTTTCATTGGTTATATTTGGCCCATCTAGAGGAAACATCTTTAAATTGTGATTATATTAACTATATTTTGATCACATAGGGGGAACATGTCTTTATTTTTCTTACACTGCTCATATATTTCCCATGTAGGTGCATGATACTCCTACACCTTACCCATCCAAGGGCATGCTTTGACTCAAACACAAATGTGTTAAGTTATTAATTATGGTCACATTTTAAAAATCATATCTTACATACATTACTTTGACTCAAATAAATATGATTTAAGTTACCCATATTGCTTCAACTCAAACACACATGATACATACACACATTTAAAATGATATATTACTTATACCTAGACACAGTTGGGATGATGAGCATTATTAGATATGTCATGTCATCTATTGAAGGCATGGAAGAACAAGTCAAGTAACCACCTAAATTTAGAAAACATGACATATGGGTTGTTTTCCAAGTATAGGGGAACTAGAATTTTAAAAATATATTTGCATAATAGTCAGGTGAGATTCATATCAATTTTTAAGATGTGATAAGAGTCACTTATAAGGGATTTAGTTCTAGATTCCCAAGAGAAAGAGAGACAGTGTGAAAAATATTGGAAAAAAATTGATAGGGAGGTGCGTTCAAAACTAAGAGAGGATAGTAAAAATTTCATTGAGGGATTAAACTTGTTTTAGACCTTCTTCATGTGTATTTAATATATCTAGACAAGTGTTTGTGTGTGTGTGTGTGTGTGTGTGTGCATGTGTATGGGTGCATGTACACATGCATGTGATATATATATATATATATATATATATATATATATATATATATATATATATATATATATAACATCATCTTTAGAATTCAATAAAGAATGTGTGTTTGGTTTCCAAGTCTGAGCTCATGTGTTTGAAGTGTGTCCATAGGTGAATGAGTGAGTATGGGTTGAGGAGTAAAGTAACCATTCATTTATCCCCCTCATTCATGTTTGCATCATCTACCCTTCAACATGATGATGTGTAATGGCCTCGTAGAGTTATAATGCATACTTATTCTTCCTCCCACATTTGGAAATAGTCATAGAGTGTTATACATTATATTCCACTTGGTCTCCTCAATGAGACACATACTCAAACACAATGCAAATTCCAAGATATGGATTTCATAGAGACATCTTCACAACTAGATAGATTCATTATTATTTTTCATTTATCTCATTGATTTCAACATTTCCAAGATTATTAATTTATATAGACATTGGTTCACTTTCAAATGTTTCCCTTATATTTGGAGGTACTCAGTTTTCATATTCTAAACACATGAACATGGTTTCTTGTTTTAGGATGTTCATGGATTTTTATAGTGGCAATCAAGTTGCACATACAAGATTCTAAGTAATATAGGGTCTTATTTGTATCTTGCATGTCACATGAGCTATAATCTAAAATAATGTTATCTCTCTACTCTTTTTGAATTTCAAATCATTATCGTTTCCTAAATTGACTTAAAGAACTCTTACATGTTTTGGTTTCAACATATATAATCCCTCCTAGGTAGTCTTATTTTATAAACTTTTATATGTATTCATATACACACATCAAATTGGGTCATTATGTAGGCATCAAGGCTTCAAAAGGGATTATTTGGGATATTAGTTTACATTGATTCAATGTACTTTTTTATGCATCAACAATCAATCCAAATTAGGCTCTTAACAACACGTGTTTTCTCTACATATTGGGCCATGTTTTCTCCCTCTTTCTTTGGTTTTATCTTTCATTATTTTCCTTGTGCTCCCCTTTATTTTTTATTTTATTAATGTTAAAGGGGGGTTTTTTTTGAACTAGGGTTCCAAAACCCTAGGATAAGTACAATAAAAAAAGAAACAAAGGTCTACCAAAGACCATAGGAAAGATAAAGGCAAAATAGAGCCAAAAATAACCAAAACACAGCCCATATACAACTGAGATACATCAAAAATACAACTAAAGAAGAAACATAATCCTAATCTATGTCACGATTTTCTGAGATGTCCTCCCATCAACTTTTCATCCTTTTGAGATTAGAACCAATTTGTAACAATAGCTTTTCTTTGTCTAGATCTTTCTGGCAACCGCTACATTGAACCTATTTGCCTTTTCCTTTGCCATCAGTCTTTATGTCAAATAACTCTCCTAGGTGAGCTCTAAAGTTCTCTCCTTTATTTTTTATTATTTCTTGGAGTTTATTACTTTGGTATTAGTTAACCAAGAGTGTGAAAATATGTTCCTAGTTAGACCAAGATCAATACTACTACACTCTTGGTCCCCTCTTTTTGGGGTCCTTTTGATCCTTCTCCCTATTTCTTCAATGGTTGTGTCTCTTTTGGCCATATTTCCCACATTTTGTGTTGTATTTCATGCCTTTAGGGTTTTGATTTGAATTTGAGAAGTTTATACGTATGTAGGTGCATTGATGCATATAGGAAAAGTGAATATGAATTGAGAAAATGAGTTAAGAGCAAGAGTTCTAAGAAAAGGTAAAGAGAGATAAGTAAAAGTCTAACATTCAATTTGAAAGGCATAAATCCCTTTGGAGTCTTCATATTGCATCTTTTCCAATTGTTCATGTAGTGAGCATTCATATAAGGACTAAGGCTTACATCACCACAATTATTTATTGGTTTGCATTGAGTGTTGGTTTCCATCTTTTCTAAGGACATGGATCTAACTGAGGCAAGTCCCTCAATTAACTAGCCCATTTTTAAGGTTTTGAGACATTTTTTGGGTTGATCAAGGTTTCAAAAAAGGAGTAGGATTTTTGGGTGATGCATAGTGAATTTTAATAATGTAAGCAAGCTTTTCGGAGCCGACAAGTAGAGGATCAAATTCTACAATTTTATTTCTAGAAAGGAAATAATTTCTACGAGTGTACTAGTCCATACTTGGTTATGTTGGGAGCATGGCATTTTACTCCTAGTAAATTTTGTAAAGTTATCAATTTTTTCCAAAATTTTGGAGTTTCGTTTGCCCCAGTTCGTCAACATATTTCCACTTATTTTTAGTCTCAAATAGTTGACAAATTTACAACAATACACTATTCTTCATAGAACCATCTCTTTGTCCAATTAAATTAATCTAGAATATTATATTTCCCTCCACAATTCTAAAATATTATCTTATTGCAATTAAGTTTATTTTTACTATTTATTTGGGCAAAACTACCATGATCTGAATTGTACATTAATATGGTTTATTGTAATACATTGTTGATGTAAAAACACTTTACCATATTATAAGAAGGCATGGTGGTGCCCACTCCCTTATGTGTATTAAGGTAATGGTGAGTGTGTGAAGCTCCTAATGTGTTATTTATTGCACGTGATGTCTTATGATTGGTTTTCAGGTGTTTCCTTGCATGTATGATTTAAAATTATAACACAATGATGGATGTATGAACATGTAAGTTGAAAAAAAATGCAAAAATAATCTAGTAGGTTGCCAAAACAATGATTTTTTTTTTGTCATGTAAGCTATTTTCTAATCATATATGAATGCAAGAATTTTATGGATTAATGCCTTGAGATTCCAAACCTGAGGGCGAATCAATGTGAATGTATTGATGGCAAGTTTGGGATGTTGTTATGTGTTTTACAAGTTTTGTTGATGGTTTCAAAACTATATTTAGACCTTGTACCTTCCCTTATCATGGATTGATAATATCATGATTCTTTTAGGCTTTCTATAATCTTGGAATCTATTGTTGTTGTACTTAAGTCACGGTGATTATAGGAATATATTGTTGTCACTCCAATATCTATTTGAATTTTATGTTGAAATTAAATACAAGATTAATTGGTGGTTTGTTTATGCAGTATCCTTATGTGCTTATAATATTTTAACAAAAGCACTTTGATGTTTGATTGGACCTATGTACATGCTTGACTCCACTAAAATGGAAGTACCTCTGTATTAATGGTTGGGACTATTTAATTAACCCATGGTAATGAGTTCATAGTCCAAATTAGTACCATATTTCCAAAGACCATGCGATAAATAGCACTGATGTATATGCACTCTTTATCGGTCTAATATCATTTAAGAATCCTAAAAACTAGTCTTAAATGATCAAATGAACTTAATTGAGCTTCAGTGATTTAATTATCATGTCTTTACAAATAAATCAATAATTTGACGAACACCCTTTTCATCTGAAAATGCTAAGACTCATATTAAATCTCATTTTCAACCCTGACTTACTACAAAGAAAACTCCCCACCTCTTGATTTCTTCTCTCATTTTCTAAAATTTTTTGGAATACTTGACCCAGAGACTATTGATATAATTACATGTTAATTTTGGAGGAAACCCAAACCAATCTCCCAAGAGAATACCCCACCATGGAAAAGACTTCAACCTGAAGGGTTTGAATGGGCCAGGGTCTTTTTTCATATATTTATTACACGACAAAAGAGTGTGCAGAAACAAATGAAGACCGGGCCTCGGTGTCGGAGGGTTGTGGGAAAAAAAAAAAAAAAAAGTCACGAAATGGAAAATGGGCGGTCAAAACGATAATAAGAGTAATTGCAGGAGTTGAGCGGGGCGTGTGAATAAAGGACGAGGAAGTTGCAGTGGAAAACGCTCACGCACTCCGTGTGGTGCGACTCGTGACTCGTTTAGGGTTTTTCATCCTTTCTAACTCATTACTTATTATTATTCACACTCTGCTCGTGGACCACGTTTTCCTCTCCCTCCTCCTCTTCCTTGTGTGTCTAGCGATTTTTCAAAATTGTACAATATACATTTTTACGATCGTAAAAATATATAGTATATGGTTTTGGGAGAGTGTATCGTGTGGCTCTGTTAAGGTGCATTCATTTTTGATGACCTTAATTTATCAGAGGCGTATCTGTGTTCCATAACTTTAAATCGTCATTGTTTTCGTTTGTTGTGTGTTGCTTTCATGTCAATAACATCCTAAATTATTTCAAAGGACTTATAAATAGACGGGGGCATTAGTGCATTTATGATAATGAATAAATGCATCTAAAAGAAATCAATGTGAGCGTCTATAATAGATATTTAAAAATATAAGGAAATATGAAGCATTTAGTGTTGCATTTTAGAAAAAAGCAAGCATTCATCGTAGTGTTGAAAGTCATGGTAGATTAGACACTTCGTCACAATGCATTGTCATGTTGAATTACATTATATTTGCCTTGTTCGTTTCCACATTATGAACCATTGTCGACATTGATAAGCAATCGATGCTTAAAAACCTCCCTGCGTATGAACACAAGCCCTAAAACAAAAACATTCCTCGTCTATTTGCAAGTTCCTCTGCACTATTAAATTTTTTGAAGAAAGAGATCAATTTCTTACAAATCTACAATGATGTCAGAAAGATGAGCAACATTTTTAGAACCTTAGCCTTGATGAACAAAATCGTCAATTTAATCAATTTAATTAATAACCATTCATTACATGAGGCAATACAACTAGTCAAAACCTTATAAAAGGATCGTTGACCCAAATGGATTTGAAGTCGTTATAGGATAATACCATATTCCAAAATATGCTTGAAGGAACATATTTGTTTTGTTTGCCCGTTTTCCAAATAAAATATTTATTGTTTAAATTATTAACATTTAGAAGCAATTGGATTTAGTGTCCCCGGTTTTTTAGGTGTGTTTTAGTTTTGCAATATGTTGTCCTGTCATTCATCTTTTTATTATATATATATATTTTTATAAATATGATATGTGTTTTAATTATATTTTTTTTTTATAAAAATGATAGAAAAATAAATTTATATTAAAATAGTTAACAATATTAATATTGGATAGAAAATATTTGATCGTCTAAGAAAAAAGATAAATTATACACTTTGTTTTGAAATGGATTAGTTATTAGTTATAATTTTATTATTTTAAGGTATTTACGTGTTTGTTGATTATCAGTTTATATTAGACTTTTATTACCATGCTTTCTTTGTATTTTTTATTGTCTTAGTGTATTTTTCCTCCTTATTCCCCTATCTTCACCTCCCTATTTCCTTCAGTTTCTAGCATTTTTCAAAATAATATAATGTACAATTGTAGGGCCCTATAATCAAATAGCGTATAGTTTGAAGCACGCCCTTATGGCCCTTATTTTGGGTCTCATGGGCCTTGTACCCCTAATTTGTCAGTGTTTCCTTCCTATTATGTGTCAACTTACATGCCAATAAAGTTATAATTTAAATTTGATGAGTCTATAAATACATGTGCATTAGTACATATAATATATTGAATAATTATGAAAATCTAAGATTGATTAATTCGTGCATTTAAAGTAGAATTCAAATAGATTTAAAGCATTTATTTCTATGCCATGCATTTATTCTAGCACAAAAAGTAATCTAGGACTAGCATTGCATTCACTATACTACATGTTTAACATCCATTATACTTAAGAGCGTTGATTTCCAAATTTGGACAAACATCTTAGGGTCCTTATAATAATCAAGGGATAACACAAGTCCCCAAAAAGATCCCTCATTTTTTAGTTCATCGTTTGTGTTGCTATCTTGCAAGAGTTTTGACCAAGAAATTTTATTTTTCATAGATCAACATGACATTTTTGAAAAGCGAGCAAGATTTTTGAAGCCCTAAAATAGACAAACATGATCATCAACTCAGATTTTGCATGTGCGACAATTTCTAGAATTGTAACTTGAGAATTCTAAAAGAGTACGCTAACATTTCCAAAAGAGTGCACTGATAGTTTTGGGGAGCTATCTCAATTCACTTTAATTTGTATGGGTTTTATTTATTTCACTGTTTGTACCTACGGTGTGTTGTTTATATCTGATGAATGTCTATAGATTCAGTATAAATCATATATTCTTATTAAACCCCTCTTCTATCGTTTATTATCACATCAAGTTATCATTTATGCAAGTAAGTTTGGTTTTATTCTTTTAAATTTTATTATACTACTTTTACAATGTTTTGTGGATTAATGTATCATATGTTGATGTGAACCACTTTTCCATAAAACATTTTGGTGAACTCTTGTTGTCTTACATCCTAAGAGTTAGATCTTGCTTGCTTTTTAGTGGATTTGATTTTTAATGAGGGTTTCATAAACCCTCGACGTGTTGTTCTCTCCTTATTAAGCCCTCCTTTTTAGGACAATATCTTGCTTTGCATAGTGGGACAAGTGCACAAAGTTTGGGGACAAAAAAGGGCCTATCCGTGGAGATGTTTTTCCTAAAAAATAAAAAATCTAAACTTATGTAGATTATTTGAGATAGCTACACTCGAAATTTGAAGATGGTATGAAACATGAATTGTAACATTTTGAGTCTAGTT
The DNA here is from genome assembly GCA_037957365.1 of Torreya grandis. NCBI lineage: Eukaryota > Viridiplantae > Streptophyta > Pinopsida > Cupressales > Taxaceae > Torreya > Torreya grandis. The sequence goes on from JARHVA010002014.1 coordinate 2,147,658, forward strand.
TACAAAACACTATTTTTTTAAAGAAATGGTTAAGTTTAAGTAGGTCAAACGTCTAAAATTTAAAGAGAAACTCCTATTTTTTTAGGAAAACAAAGTAGATAGTCGTCTGCACGGTGCAACCTTTTTATAGCAAAGTTTAGTATTTTTTGAAACTCTTTTATAAAAATTTAGATAAGATCATCTAGTTTTTGACCTATATTTTATTAAAATAATAATAATTTTTTAATTAATTTTACAAGAAAATAGTTTCTAAAAATGGATAGACGGTTATACGACCTCCATAACTACCTCAAAAAAATGAATGTGTATAGAATTAGGTGTAGTTTGTGACCATATATAAATTTTTTCACATTTGGATCAACAAAAAAATACTTAAACATATATAGGCATGTATCTTTGCAGCATGTAGTGGCTTAAAATTCCATAGCTAGAAATCAACATAGATAGAAAATTTAAAATAGTCCAAAAACTTAAAAAATCATATATTTAGAAAGAGGAGAATGTTCTCATCATCATGGTAATAATTTTATAAATTAGTTCGATTAAATTCTATTGTATTTGGTGAAGTTGAATTTTCTTATTTTCTATCAAAGATATCAGATTCATTTGTGTGTTGATAGGTCCAAGCCTTTGGCTCGAGACTCTAAGCCATTTTTGAGTCAAAAGGCTTGGTTTTGAATTCAAACATAACATGGCACATATGTGCTATAATGCATATGCATTACATTCATATTGCATACAAAAATAAAAAAGATCTATTTATACATGTTTATTTTTATGTTTATATCTATTCACATTTTCCTCTCTCTCCCTCTTTCCCTCTCTTGCCCTTTCTCTCCCTTGTGTGTCTAGCGATCTCTCAGAATTGTACAATATATATTTCTACAACCCCAAAAATATATTGTATACGGTTTTGGGGGAGTGTATTGTGTGGGTCTATCAATGTGCACTCATGTCTGACGACCTTAATTTATTAGAGGCGTATTTGTGTTCCATAACCTTAATTCATCAGTGTTTTCATCTCTTATGTGTTGTTTTCATGCCAACAATGTTCAAATTTATTTCAAGGGACTTATAAATATATAAGTGCATTAGTGCATTTAGGATAATGAATAAAAGCATCCAAAAGAAATCAATGCAATCATTTATATTTGAGATTTAAAAATCTAAGGAAATATGAAGCATTTACTGTTACATTTTAGAAAAAAGCAAGCATTCATCATAGCATTGAAATTCATAATAGATTAGACACTACATCGCACTACATTGTCATATTAAATTATATTATATTTGACCTGTTATTTTTCATATTATGAACCATTGTAGATATTGATAAGTAGGTGATGCTTATAAACCTCTCGACCTATGAGCACAAGCCCCAAAACAAAAACATTCCTTGTCTATTTGTAAGTTCATATGTACTATTAGAGTTTTGAAGAAAGAGATCAATTTCTTAGAGATTGACAATGATGTCAGAAAGATGAGAAATATTTTTGGAGCCTTAGACCTAACGAATGAAAATGTCAATTTAATCAATTTTTACATGTCTAATGTTTACCAAAAATATGCAATGTGCAGTCTTTATTTACAAACAATAACAAATTTTCTAGGTTCACACTATATTGTTTCCAGATTTATGCAAAAATTGGCATTACCTCTAATTCTTTCTCTTGTCATTATTATACTAGGAATTATTTTAATTATTAAATTAAATTTTATTATTTTATATTTGATTAAATTTATTTGTATATGTATACATAAATATATTATATGTTGATATAAAATCCACTTTCCCATATGATAAATAAAACCATCACTTCAAAATTCATTTATCCATTCTTCTAACTTATCTATAGAGTAACTTATCTAGAGATTCTAAATAATGTGGGGACCAATGCGCAATGATAAGAAATTTAAACAGATTATTAATAGTCATTCACTACATGGGGCAATACAACTATTCAAAACCCTCTAAAAGAATCATTGACCTAAATGGATTGGAAGTTGTTATAGGATATACCATATTCCAAACTATGCTTAAAGGAACATAGTTTTTTTGTTTGCCTATTTTTCAAAAAATATATTTATTGCTTAAATTACTAACAATAATAAGCAATTCCATAAAGATCTAGAACTGTAACTTGAAAATTCTAAAAGAGTGTGTTAACATTTCCAAAAGAGTGCATTGACAGTTTTGGGGAGTAGTCTCAATTCACTCTAATCTGTATGGGGTTTATTCATTTCATTTTTTTTACCTACTCTATATTGTTTATATTTGACGAATGTCTATAGATTCACCATAAATCAAATATTCTTCTTAAAACCCTCTCTTGTTATTTATTGTCACATCAAGTTATCATTTATGCTTGAGTATGTTTGGTTTTATTGTTTTAAATTTTATTAGATTACTGTTTCAAAGTTTTGTGGGTTAATCTACTATATGTTGATATAAATCACTTTTTCATAAAACATTTTGGTGTACCCATGCTCTCTTACATCCCTAAGGGTTAGATCTTGCTCGCTTTGTGGTAGATTTGATTTTTGCGTAGGGTTTCATAAACCCTTGATGTGTTATTACCTCCTCCTTAAGCACTCCTTCTTAGGACAAGATCTTGCTTTCCATATTGGGGTAAATGCACAAAGTTAGAGGATAAAAAGGGGCCTACCCATGGACATGTTTTTCCTGAAGATTAAAAAATCTCAACTTTTATAGATTATTTGAGATGACAACACTCAAAATTTAAAGATGGTATAAAAACATGAATTGTAGTATTTTGAGTCTAGTTTCTAAAAAACATTTTTTTAAAAAATAGTTAAGTATAAGTAGGTATAATATTTAAAACTTAAAGAGACTATTTTCCTTAGGAAAATAGAGTAGATAGTCATCTGCATAGTGTAACTTTTTAATAACAAAGTTTAGTATTTTTGAAACCCTTTTGTGTAAATTTAGATAAAATCATCTAGTTTGTGACCTATATTTTATTAAAAAAAATAATTATTTTTTAATTAATTTTATAATTAAATAGATCTTGAAAAATAACAAAAAATGGATAGATGGTCATACGACCTCCATAGCTACCTCAAAAATATTAATTTTTTTTTTTGAATGCATATAGAATTAGGCCTAGTTTGTGAATATATATATATATATATATATATATATATATATATATATATATATATATATATATATATATATCATTTAGATCAACAAAAACAAAAATACTTAAACATATATAGGCATGTATATGTATGGCATGTAGTATCCTAAAAAAGCCATAACTAGAAATCAACATAGACATAAACCTTAAAATAGTCCAAAAACTAAAAAAAAACATATATTTGGAAAGAGGAGAGCATTCTCATCATCATGGTAATAATTTCTTGAATTGGCTCATTGAAATTCATAGCATATTTGGCGATGGAAGTTGAATTTTATTATTTTCTATCAAAGATCTCATATTCGACTATGTTTTGACAATGCCAAGCCTTTGGATCAAGAATCCAAGCCATTTTAGAGACAAGAGGCTTGGTTTTTGAATTCAAACATAACATAGCACGTAAGTACTATAACAAATATGTGTTATGTTCACATTGCACAGAAAAACATAAAATATCTATTTATATGTGTTTGTGTTTATGTTTATGTTTATATCTATTCACATTCATAATTTTATATTTCTATTTTAAAGTGGAGTGTATTAAGATATACATTATCAAAAAATATACATAATTGATATAGTGATGCAATTTTGGGGGGTTTGCACCTGTGAACACACATTTGATTATATATAATATGATTTATGGTTCAACCAAGCCCAATTTTATTAAAAAATGAATGAAAGAGACAATTGTGGAGGTAATTAGGGCCAATTTGGACCCCCTGCATGTAATTGCAACTTTATGATGTGATTTGGGTCTAGATTAGATTAGATTTCCTGACATATATAGTGAATGAGTGAATTGTTACAATCAGTGATGTAATTTGAGTGAAATTGAACTTCGTTAACCTAATTTTGACTATAAAGGATGTAATTTGGGGCTCTCAAACCCAATTACATAACAAAATAAACTAAATAGTCCATTGGTTCAATTTGAAGGTAATTGGGGGTAATTTGAACCCCTTCAACCTAATTGTGACTATAAAATGTGATTTAGGCCTTAGTCAACTCCAATTTCATTAGAGAATGAAGCAAATAATCATTTGGTTTAATGACATATACAAGTTTGACATGTATAGGACGTGGTTTGAGGCTCTGTAATCTCCAATGTCATCAAGTAATTAATGAAATAATTAATTTGTTTAATTGTGGAGGAAATTAAGGTTAATATGAGCCCCTTGAACCTAATTATGACTATACAATGTTATTTAAGGCTAAATTAGCTTTGGTTTCATCATAGATTAGCGAATTAGTCAAATGTTACAATCAACAACATGATTCTAAAAAAATTGAGCCACATTCAAACATAGTTTGAATTATATATGATGTGGTTTTAACTGAAATTAACCTTAATGTCATCATGTAATGAACTAAATAGTTGATTTGTTCAATCAAGGAGGAAATTGAGGTAAATTTGGGCCCTTTCAACCTAATCACAAGAGTAGGATGTGATTTGGGGCTAAATTAACTTTGATTCTATCATGAATTAATATAATTAGTTATTTGGTGTAATTATAGATGTGGTTTAGGCCAAATTAAACCTTGTGGACCTAAATTATGGGTTACTATTTAGGGTTTAGGGTTATAATTAGTTGATGCAATTTGGATGAAATTAAACCCTATGAACCTAATTCTGACTATATAGGATGTGATTTGGGAATCAATCGACCCCAATATAATTAAAAAAACTCATCCATTAATTAAATCATAAAGGAAATTAGGGCCAATTTGAGCCTAGGTTCAACCTAACTTCAAGAGGAGGATGTGATTTGGGACTAAATTAGTCATGAATTAATCCAATTAGTCAATTGGTGTAATTAAAGGCATGATTTAGGCCAAACTAAGCCCCATGAACCTAAATTATGGCTCAATATATTGTATAAGATGTAGCATATGGCTTAATAAACTCTTTAATTGTATCACAAATACAAATACAAAGGTAATTAGGGCCAATATAAAACTGTTGAACCTAAATTCAAGTATATGATATGATTTGGGGCTAGAAATTAGCTCATATTTCCTCATAAATTGAATTAATTAGTCTATTGTTATAATTAGTTATGAAAGTTAGATGAAATTCAACCTTATGAACCTTGTTTTGACTATATAGGATGTAATTTAGGGGTCAATTGACCCCACTATCATAACACCCTAAACCAAATAGTCCACCTATTCAATCATGAAGGAAATTGGGGCCAATTTGAGCCCTTTCAACCTGACTACCAGAGAAAAACATGATTTGGGGATAAATTAGCTTTGATTATGTCATGAATTTATCTAATTAGTTAATTTGTGTAATTAGAGATGTGATTTGGGCCATATTAAGCCATGTGAACCTAAATTATGGATTAAGGTTTAGTTTTATGGTTATAATTAATTGATGCAAGTTAGATGAAATTAAACCCTGTGAACTTAATTTTGACTATATAGGATGTAATTTGGGGGTCAATCGACACTGATATCATAAAAAAATAAAGTAAATAGTCCACCAATTTAATCATGAAGGAAATTGGGGATAATTTAAGCCCCTTCAACCTAACTAGACAAGAGCAAGACATGGTTTGGGGCTAAATTAGTCTTGAATTGATCCAATTAGTAAATTGGTGTAATTAAAGACATGATTTGGGGATAAATTAATATTTAATTGATATAATTAGTCAATTGGTGAAATTAGAGACATGATTTGGGTTAAATTGAACCCCACAAACCTAAATTATAGCTCAATAGATAACATAGGATGTAAAAAATGGTTGAATCGAGCCTAAAATTATATCAAAAATGTAAATATGAAGGTAATTGCATAGGATTTCATGACATAATAATATTTCATAGTTTGGATTGCATCACATAATAAAATCATATATCATAACAATAGGATATATGACTATATAGATATAACAGATATAACGTGTATGTGCTATAATATGTATCTATTATATCATGTACGTGTTATTGTCATAATAGATAAAAAAATATTTGTCCAATGTTTATTTTTATGGCATTTCGATAATTTTGACACAACTTACATTCTCTATATTATTTTGTGTTTTGCATGATGAAGACAAAAGGAATAAAATTGTTCTTTATCTAGTCATGGGTTATGATTCTTGTTCAAGAAAGAGGAAGCAATTAAATCACAAAACACTGGAGTAATTGCAATAGTTGAGAGGAAAATAAAAGGTATGAATTCAAACATTTCACTCAAGATAAGGTATAAACATTATTCCTAATGAACCAAATGTCATAGATAATGATGAAATTGGCAATGATGAATTGAATAACAATGATAAATGTTTACATAACATTCAAAATTATGTTACAAGTACACATTAAAAGTATAAAGTTTTTGATTTTGTTGATGAAAAATCTATGCATGATGATTTAACTATGATAATAAAGAAAATTTCATGGAAACACATAATGATGAAAGTAACAATGAAGAAACTAGTAGTGAACATAATGATTTTGAAACACCCTCTCAAAAAATTTCACCTTTAACAACACCTCCAAGGATTGTGTGTATAAAATTCAAGTACTTAATTGAAGTTGATGAAAGTATTTTGCAACCAATGCATAAAAAAATGTTTAAAAGCCATTCAAGAAGACTAGCTGAAAAAAATTGGGATAATTGACCTAAATGGATTGGAAGTCATTATAGGATATACCATATTCCAAAATATTCTTAAAGGAACATAGTTATTTTTTTTTCCAAATTTTTACATAAAATATTATTGCCAAAATTACTAACATTCTCAAGCAATTGGATTTGGTTTTCCTAGTTTTTTGGGGTGTTTTGGTTTCAGGATGCGTTGCCATACCACTCATTTTTTTTATCATACATATATTATTATTTTTTTATAAATATGATGTATGTTTTAAATAAAAAATATTTTCACAAACATAATGGAAAAATAAATCTGTATTGAAATTGTTAACAATATTAGTATTGGATAGAAAAGCCCTAATTGCTAGAGAGAAGAGAGATTATAGACACTTTATTTTAAAATGTATTTATTAGTTATAGAATTGTGTTATTTTAGGGTACTTATGTGTTTGTGGATTATCAATTCATATTAATATTTTATTGACATGTTTTATTAATATTTTTTGTCATCTTAGTGTGTTTTTCCTCCTCATTTCCCTCGCTCCTCCTCTGCCTATTTCCTTTAGTTTCTAGTTTTCTTTTAGAGTATTACATTGTACAATTGTAGGGACCCAAAACTGAGTAGTGTATAGTTTTGGGGCACAGCCTTATGCCCCTTATTTTGGGTCTCATGTGCCTTGTACCCCTAAATTTTCAATCTTTCCCTCACATTATGTATCAGCTTGCATGCCAATAAAGTCCTATTTTAAATTTGATGAGTCTATAAATACATATGCAATAGTACATATAATACATGAATGGACACACAATAAATTACAAGACTATATTTATAGAGTAATTATTAAAGTCTAGGATCAATTAATTTAAGCATTTATAGTATAATTCAAATAGATTTGAAGCATTTATTTGTATGCCATGCATTTATTCTAACACAAAAATTAATATAGGACTAGCATTACATTCATTTTACTACATGTTTAACATCCATTATAAAAACATATTGATTTAAAAATTTGTACAAACATCTTAGGGTCCTTATAATAGTTGAGGGATAAAACAAGTCCCCAAATACATCCTTCATTTTTTAGTTCTTCATACATGTTTCTATCTTGCAAGAGTTTTGAAGAAGTTCAATTTTTCATAGATCGACATGACATTTTGGAAAAGTGAAAAAAGGTTTTTGAATCCCTATAATATAAAAACATGATCATCAAATCATATTTTTCATGTGTAATAATTTCTAAAACTATAACTTGAGAATTATAAAAGAGTGCACTAACATTTATGAAAGAGTGCATTGACAGTTTTGGGGAGTAGTCTGAATTCACTCTAATTTATATGGGTTTTATTCATTTCATTGTTTGTACATACTTTGTGTTTTCTATATCTAATGAATGCCTATAGATTCATGATAAAATAAATATTCTTCTTCCAAACCTCTCTTGTCATTTATTGTCACATCAAGTTATCATTTATGCAGTTAAGTTTGGCTTTATTGTTTTAAATTTTATTAGACTACTTTTGAAATAAAATGTAGGTTAATGTATTGTACATTGATGTAAACCAATTTTTCATAAAACATTTTGGTGAACTTGTGCTCTCTTACATCCCTAAGGGTTAGATCTGTGGATTTGATTTTACTTAGGGTTTCATAAACCCTTGATGTGTTATTCCCTCCTTCTTAAGCCCTCATGATTAGGACAAGATATTGTTTTCTATAGTGGGGTAAGTGCACAAAGTTTGGGGATAAAAAGAATCCTACATGTGGACATGTTTTTTCCTAAAAATTGAAATATCTTAATTTCTCTAGATCATTTGATATGGTTACACTCAAAATTTGAAGATGGTATTAAAACATGAATTGTAACATTTTTGAGTCTAGTTTTCAAAACACTATTTTTTAAAAATGGTTAAGTATAAGCAAGTCAAACATCTAAAATTTAAAGAGCAACTCTTATTTTTTATAAAAATAGAGTATATAGTCATCCATACGGTGCAACCTTTTAATAGTAAAGTTTAGTATTTTTTGAAACCCTTTTGTGGAAATTTAGATAAGATCATGTAGTTTGTGACCTATATTTTATTAAAAAAAATAATGATTTTCTAATTAATTTTACAAGTAAATAGATCCTAAAAACTGACAAAAAATGATAGATGGTCATATGACCTCCATAACCACCTCAAAAAAATAAAAATTAGTTTTTTTAATGCATATAGAATTAGGCCTAGTTTTTGACCATATATATTTTTTTATATTTGGATCAATGAAAAAAATAATTAAACATATATAGGCATGTGTGTTTGTGGCATGTAGTGGCCTAAAAAATTCATATCTAGAAATCAACATAGATAGAAACCTTAAAATAGTCCAAAAACTTAAAAAATCATATATTTGGAAAGAAGAGAGCATCCTCATCATCGCGATAATAATTTTATGAATTAGCTCATTGAAATTCATAGTATATTTGGAAATTAAAGTTGAATTTTATTATTTTTTATCAAATATCTTGGATTCAACTGTGTTGATAAGTATGAGCCCTTGGCTCAGGAATCTAAGCCATTTTTGAGCCGAAAGGCTTGGTTTTTGAATTCATACATAACATAGTGTGTATGTGTTATGATGCATACACATTATGTTCATATTGCACACACACAAAAAAGATCTATTTATATATGTTTATGTTTATGTTTATATCTATTCACATTAATAATTTTATATTTTTAATCTAAAGTGGAGTGTATCAATATATACACTACCAAAAAAAGGACACAATTGATATAATGATGTAATTTTGGTGCATTTGCACTCATGGACATATTTTTGACTATATATAATATGATTTATGATTCAATTAAGCCCAATTTCATTAAAAATGAATGAAAGAGTCAATTATTTCATTGGTAGAGGCAATTAGGGCCAATTTGGACTCTTTGCACATAAATATGACTATATGATGTGATTTGGGGTTAAATTAGCTTAGATTTCCTGACATGTGTAGCGAATGAGTGAATTAGTGCAATTAGTGATGCAATTTTGAGTGAAATTGAGCCTTATGAACCTAATTTTGACTATAAAGGATGTAATTTGGGGATCTCAAACCCAATATCATAACAAAATATACCAAATAGTCTATTGGTTCAATTCAAAGGTAATTGGGGATAATTTAAGCCTCTTCAACATAATTGTGACTATAAAATGTGATTTGGGCCTTAATCAGCTCCAATTTTATCAAAGAATGAAGCAAAAAACATTTGGTTCAATGACAAACATAAGTTTGAAATGTACAGGATATTTTTTGAGGTGATGGTTGGATTTTATAGTTGAAATTGAATCAATATCAATCCTAGTTACCAACATAAAATTTCATTCACAACTCCTTAAGGTGTATTTTATTATGTATTCATTCCTTTTAGAATTAAGAATGTAGAAGCCACTTATCAATGGGTTTTAACTCATAAATTACATAAATATATGCATGCTATTTTATAATATTATGTATATGACATCTTTGGAAAGTATAAGAAAAATAAAAACTACTTGCATAATTTGAGAAATATATATGAAATAATAAAATAGTTTGAAATAAGATTAAATTGTAAAATACATGTGTTCTTTATGTCACCTCAGGAAAAAATGGGTTTTATAATTTATAAGAGAGGCATAAAATTATATCCAAAGAAAGTATAAGAAAATATTGAAATGCCCCCTCCTAAGAGTCTTAACCAACTAAGAAGTTTGCAAAGAAACATTCAAACTATTAGGCAATTTGTTGTTCAACTTCCAAATAAGACCCAACCATTTTTGAGATAAGTTAAAATACCAAGTTTGAATATGATTACTTTTTTAAATGGATTTTGATGAAATTAAATAATATATAACCAATCCTCCATTTATATTGATGAAACTCATCTTAGATTAGTCACTATTGTTATATATTTTTGCTATGGAAGATGCTTAAGGAATTTGTTTTGCACAACATGATGATGATAACAAAGAAAAAGAAATTTACTACACTAGCATAACTTTGGTAAATTATGATAAAAATTACAAATCAATGAAAAACTTATGCTTGATTGTCATGTTTTCAATGTAGAATCTTAGACATTATAAGTTCAACAATTAACCACATGTCATTGCAAAGGTTGACCCCTTAAAGTACATGATGTCTAAGCATTATTTGTCAAGAAGAATATCCAAGTGGGTCATGCAAGTTATGGAGTTTTATTTTAATTTTATAATGGGTTAAAGTGCAAGTTATCACATATTTTTTAGTTGAGGCTCCTTTACTAGATCATATTCCAATAGATGACAATTTTCCACATGAGTTTAGTATGCATAAAAATGAGAATAAAACTTGGATAATGTAATTTGATGGATCCAAATATACTTCAAGTGTGGGGTACATTATTTTATTAATTATACCTAGGGAGAGAATATGCCATTAACATAAAAATTGAGTTTGGTTTGTACCTATAATATAGAAGATTATGAGGCATTGATTTTAAGAATCCATGTTTCACATGTTCTGAAAGCTAAATCTGATAAAGTGTATGGTGCTTATCAACTCATGGTTAAACAATTAATGGGTACCTATCAAATGAAATAATATAAAATGATTATATATATATATATATATATATATATATATATATATATATATATATATATATATATATATATATATATATATATATATATATATATATATATATATATATATACTTGGTACAAAGTTTGACCACCAAATTTGATGAATTTGAGATTAACAATATTCATAGAAGAAATGACATGCATGTGGATGTTATTGTTAATGTTTCCTCCCTTGTTTCTATTGGTATTACATAAAATCATGCCATATTAACTATTAAAATATTGAAAAATGATTAGAAAGCCTCTTTTGAATGAGGTTTATTTGCAAAATGTTTGGAAAACCTTTGTGGACTCTAAAAGATCTTCTTAGACCTTCAGAGGTGCATTGCTCTAGTCCTTGTGATTTTAGAAAAGTTTGTGAAGAAAATTTGTTGAAATATTCTTATCTAATTTAGGTGTGTTAAATAAGGTTATCTTTACTATGGTATTTTTGGGTTTTGGTACACACAAAGGATGTATCTCTCTTATTTATTCATTCAGGGTATATCAAACTTGTCATTTTTTTTTTTAATTTTTTTTATAAAATTTGTTCATTAAATAATGCTTGTTTCCAGGTTGTAGAAGTTCATCTTCCACTATAGTCTTTTTGTAAGAGGTTTTTTAAAGATTTAAATGGATTCTTTTTGGGATTCGCTCTAGAAGCTTGGTTCTATTATATTGATTGTCTATGGAACATACTTTTTAATATTTTATGATATATTAATGAATGGTTGAGGGACCTTAGAACCCTCTTTTAATGATTAAAAATAACTATTAATATATTACAACAAATTACCACTGACTTACAAAATTTGGACTAGTTAGAAGTATTTACATTAGAAAGTGTTACAAAAATCTTAGAGTGGTACACATATGTAATTAACTATTTAATAGAATAAATTATTTCTTTAAAATTTTCAAGAAATGATAAAATAAAATTATGAAGATGTGTCATAATTGGATATGCTCCAATCAAGGGATCCTTTAACAAGTAATTGCTTAGATGCCTTGGGCACAAAGAAGCTAAACAAGTGTTACGAAAGGTTAATGATAGTCAATGTGGAGTACAATATTATGTGAAATCTATGTTATATAAACTTCTTAAAATTGGTTATTATTGAAATACAATGGATCATGATTGCCATTAATGTGCAAAAAAACATGTGATAAATGGAAACAACATAATAATCTTATACATGATCCATTTCAAGAATTACAACCCATCGTTTCACCATTTCCATTTTTCATATGTAGATTTGATTTAGTGTGAATCATTATCCCTTCATCATCATAAGGTCACAAGTTTATTATAAAAAACAAAATATTTTACCAAGTGGTTTAAAGTTGTGCCATTAGTAACCGCTAAAAGTGTGGACATTCCCATATTAATAATGATATACATTATTTATAGATTTGGCCTACTATATTACTAATGGTGGTTCATATTTTAAAAATAGTATGGTTAGGAAGTTTTATGATGGGCATAATATCAAACATACATTCGCAATGCCATATTACCCACAATGTAATGGCCAAGCTGAAACATGTAATAATAACATTGTTTACATTATATCAAAGATAATAAAAAATCATGGTTATGATTGGCACAATTTAATAAATTGCACTTTATTGGCATATACAATGAGTGCTAAAAATTATACATAGGAAATCCCTATTCATTAATTTATGGAATCAAGGAAGTGTCTCCCTTAGAGATTGTGATTCCCTCACCTAGCTTGTCACTTAAAGGGATTATTGATGACAATAGTTGCATGGAAAAGAGATTACATCATTTGGATATGTTGGATGAAGAAAAAACTCATGTTACTAATAACCTTAGAGTGAACCAAAATTTACTTAAGAAGGCTTATAAAACAATACTAAATGAAGATAATTTAATGTGGGGGATAAAGTATCAAAAGAGAACCAAGCTAATACTAGTGTATATAAAGAGTAGAAAGGAAATTTCAAGCCCAATTGGCTTGGCCCATTTGTTATAATAAGAAAATATGGATCAAGGGCATATCACCATGCTACAATAGAAGGTACTCCTTTGAATAATCCCATTAATATTATGTGTTTGATATGTTTGCGCCTTGTTCTTGTCTTTAGATTTTACATTATTTTCTTTTTGATTGTCTAACCATTTCTTTGCTTTACTTCTTTTCAATTACTTATGCAATTTAAATTTTTCCATTTGGCTATGGTTTTTACCTTTTCTCTTTCTCAATTCCCTTTTACTATTTATTTATTATATTCTTGAGATTTTATTATTTATTTTCCTTATTACTTTTCCTATTATGCCCTTATGATTTATCTTCTTCGCTCATATTGATATTTCTTTAGTGGTGTGTCAACATCTCTTAGAGTTTGTTATTTATCGTGAATCATATCATGTGGATGTTTTTTGGTCTCACCTAAATTGTCATGATCCATATAATGCATCTATTTTAGGTAAGAACCCATGTGCTTTTCATGGCTATATTTTATGTTGATGGTATTACATTGATTTTATATTCCCATATGGGGCATCTTATTTATCTGAGTTACATTTAATACATTTACCTACGTAAGGAATACTACCTTGATGCTCTCTCAATTAAATTTCACCCATGAGGGGCATATCTCTCCCAAAATGACATTGATTACATTTTTTTCATGAGGGACATATACTTTCTATGTTCGTGCATTGCTCACATGCTTGCCACATGAGGCATATTATATGTTATAAAATTGTTTAGGCCCTTGTTGTGTGGATTTGGTTATTGTTCAAGGATATGTGAAGAAGAAACCTCAAGAATACCACCCATGATTTCATGTGTATACTTGTGAACTATAAATAAATAAACACAAATATGTTGAGGTAGAATTAGGTAAAATTTAAAGGACACCAATAAAAATAATTATAGAATAGGTTGTGAATATTGTTGGAATGGGATTCATTGGGGAGGTGAATCTAACAAATATTTTCCTTTGTAACAGTGGTTAAAATGGAAAAAAAATTATAAATTTGTTGTGGATGTAAATGTGAATGTTTCCTAAATTTTATAATTTAGTAATATCTTTTGGAAAAAATTAGTTGTCCTCTTAAAGAAAGATTTTAGTTGTCTATTATACTTAGGGACTTAAGTGTGTGATGGAAAAATTATCATAATTAAGTCAAGTATGAATCAAATTTTTTTAGTGAGGTGCCATTTTTGTCAAATGACAAGCATATAAGGTGTTTTTAGTGTTGGAGAATTGAGTTGAAAATGAAAACATGGTCTTTAAGGGAAATCTAAAATATTTCCCATTTTTTAGATAAGTACCACTCACACTCCCTATCATGAGTGGGTAAGGAAGAAGACAACCTCAAATTTACATTTTATAGGCATTAATGTAATGTTGTGAAGTCACACTAAAATCACTAAAATGGAAAGGAAACATAAAATGAGTTTTCATCTTATTCCCTAGCTAAGAGAGAGAGTCACAATCTACAATCATACAAGACCAAAATATGTGGCATGGGGAAAATTTAGGTTCTTATAAAGGCCTGAATAAGTATCAACCATTGATCTAAAGTGTTCTAAGTCATTTGGATCTATTCACCTTTGTTTTAAAAGGTGGTGTGAGTCAAGATGTTGAGATGATTTTTTCTCCTTTGACTCCCACATTTTCCCTAGAAGCCCACTCAACATCAATAAATGGTGATGTTATCATTTCCACCTTGATATGATCAATAATATTTTTAGGGTATTCATTGGATGAAACTCACATTTTTGAAACATCGGTGATATTTTAATTTGTCATATTTATCATTCTATAATATCGTAATATTGTCAAATTTTAATAAGTCATTGATTTTTTCCCGATTTTAATATATTTATGATTATGTTTATACTATCATTAAAATCATCATGATATTAGAAAATTAGCACATGCTTCGAGAATCATCCTAATATTTTAAAATTAACACAATATTATAAAAACATTGTGTAACATATAATAACATCACTCAACATACAAAAGCATTGCATTTTCATACAAAAAGATCACACAACAGACAAAAGCATCATATTTTATTTCAAAATATTCATATAGAGAACCAAATTAAAATGTTATTATCAATCCACTAACAAAATTACCACACTAAAAATACTTTGTGTGGCCCTAAGAAAGCATTGTAACAAATAAAATATAGGTGCAAGGAAGTAAAAAATAACATTGCAGAAAACCATAACATACAATAGCATTGTGTGGCATGAAAAATCATCACATAGCATAATGCATCACATAACATGAAAAATAATTTCATTTGTAATCAAAATAGTCACATAAAGATGAATAAAACCTTTTGCTTGGCAAGTCACTAAACAAAGCAATACTATGATTAAAAACTACATGTGACATTAAAGAAAGCACCATAACAAATACAATATAGGTGGAAAGAAATAAATAAAAATGTTTACATGAAGTAAAATGATCTACATTGAGTAAAATATCCTTATAAGGAAAAATATTTACATTGAGATAAGATCAAAACAAAAATATGCCCCATAAAAGGGAAAATGACAAAAAGGTAGTGTGTATAAAGGTAAATGGCATTTAATGCTCGTTTTGATATAGGACATATGCTAATGAATGAAAATGGATTATGATGAAAATTTATGTGTCATGTAGCCACAAACCAAGCTTTTTCACTCATAAAAGTGACATACATATTCTTTTTATGCTCATTAATGAATATTTTTGGTACACTTGGGCTATTAGTGATGAGCTATCTCAAATCAAACAACCAAAGTGACAAATTATTTTTTGCATCCTTGTGATATACATACATTTTTCATATAAGTATACATAATTTATAAATGTTATTTTGATGGCATTATTTGAAAAAATAGTAGGTGGTCCTTATGGGATTTTCCAATAAACAAATAATATTAAAATTAGCAAGAAAGTATACTGAAAAATCATAAAGTGTTGTACCTAATAAAATTTCTTTTATATCTTTAGAAATTTAACTTAAAAATACTCAAGTTAATTGAAGTTGATGTCAAAAGTCACCATTTGGTGTGAAATAACAACTATGTCTATTGGAACATCCTTCCAATCTTTAGGTGTATGTCAAAACCGATCCCTAATATGGTTAGCAACTTTTTGAACCATCAAATCACTAACACTTCTTTGGATAATATCTATCATTCCCATCTTCCATTTATATATATTCTTGACTTCCTGGATTATACATGGTAGACTCTTTTCTTGATATTGAACAATATTTTCCCCTTCATAAAGACAAATTGGATACCCTAGCTAGGGTTTTTGCATTGATTGGCATAATTATATTTAAAGTCACCCATATTTTTCCATGCTACATTATTGTCAATACCAATTTTAAAAAATCATTAATCAACTAAAATAAAGGTAACCTAAGAATTTTACCCCAATTTGTCACTTCCATTTTTGTATACTTATTCTTGAATATTTGTTTACTCAAATTATTCAAGTCTTGCATTGAAATCTAAAATCATTTTGAGGGAATGGTGGATATTTATGGTATGAAGAGACATCTTGGATCCCTACATCAAAAGTAAAATTTTTATTTAGTCCCCATTTACACATACTCAAGCTTGTCTTTCAGTTGATCAAAATACTCTTGCAACACCTGCATGTTTGACATCTTTTGTAACTCCTTCAACTCTTCCCTAGACATGGATGTCATTGATATTATTTTTATTTTTTTGTGATTCTATAAAATTATTAATTTAACATTCATAATATAAATTATGGGTTTCACTCTTGTTTTTGTGAATAAAATTCAATTGGTCTTTTTATTGCTTTGGAGTCTAGACTCCTACACAAAAATTAAAATTTGATGCATGTAATTAGCATTAATTACCATTTTCCTCTTTCATTGTACTTCACACAAGTTTTTTCATTAAGTGTCTAGTATCTTTTTCCCCTTGTGTAATTTTTTTTAGTGTCAGCTTGCATGCAAAGTTTTTCTTTTTTGCTTTGTTTATTACCATGACAATTTTTTATGGGATTCTTTTGTATGCAATAACAATTTTTTTTAATCTATCAGATTATTTTGTATGAGCATGTGATGCCTTTGTATGATATACAATGAATTTATATTTTATACAATTATTTTGTATCCGATATGGAGAGGAAAACTAAAATTAACCAAAGTATTTTACTAATTTTTACAAACTAGGCAAAAATCACCTTTGCATCCACAACAAATTTCTATGTCATTTCCATTTTCACTTTGTGCTCATTAATGAATATTTTTGGTACTCTTGGGTTGTTATTGATGAGCTCTCTCAAATCAAACAACAAAAGTACCAAATTATTTTGTGCATTCGTGTGCTATACATACCCTTTTTCCTCTAAATATACATTATAAATGTTATTTCAAGGTCATTATTTGGAAAAATAGTCGTTGGTCCTTGTGGGGTCTTATAATAAACAAATATTATGAAAACTATCAATAAAGTATACTAAAATTGCATAAAGTGTTGTACCTAATTTTTTTTATTACATATCTCTAGAAATTCAACTGTAAAATACTCAGAGTAATTGAATTTAATGTTGGAAGTCACCATTGGTGTGAAATAACAATTATACCTATCAGGACATCCTTCTAATACTTAATTGTATGCCAAAACCGATCCCTAATATGTTTGGTGACTTTTAGAACCATCACATCACTAACATTTCCTTAGAGAATAGCTCTCATTCCCATCTTCCATTGATATATATTCTTGACTTCCTAGATTATACGCAGTAGACTCTTTTCCCTATATCAAGAATAATATTTTCTCCTTCATAAAGGCAAATTGTCTACCCTAGCTAGGGTTTTGGCTTTGATTGGTCTAATTATATTTAGAGTCAACCATATTTTTCCATCCTACATTCTTGTCAGTACCACTTGTACAAAATCATTAATCAAATAAAATAAGGGTAACCTAAGAAGTTTACCCCAATTTATCTCTTCCATTTTCTCAATTCATTCTTGAATACTCATTCGCTTGAATTTTTCAGGTATTGCATTGGCTAGTAATATTTTTGAGGGAATGCTAGATAATAAATGGTTTGAAGAGACATCATAGATCCATCCATGCCAAAGGCTCATTTTTTTTCAATCCCTATTTCCATATACTTGAGCTTGTCTTTGACTTGATCACAATTTTCCTATGACACTTTCATGTTTGACATCTTTTGCAACTTGTCCATCTCTTCCCTAGACATGGATGCCATTGATCTATTGTTTACCTTGTTGTGCTTCTTTAAAATTATTCGTTGAATATTCAAAATAACAATTATGGGTTTCAGTCTTGTTTTTGTGAATAAACTTCATCTCATATTTTTATAACTTTGGAGTCTATACTCCTATCATAAAAAAATTGATGCACATAATTGACATCAATTACCATTTTCCTGTTTCATTGTACTTTGTGTAACTTTTGTGATTGAGTGCCTAGTGTATTTTCCCCCTTATGTGATGTTTTTTAGGGTCATCTTACACATGGAATTTTTATTTATTGCATTTAATTTTTTATTACCATGACATGCTTTTATGGGATGCTTTTATATGCAAAAGCATTTTGTTCATTAAAATGAAATGATTTTGTATGCTATGTGATGCCTTTGTATGTTATGTGATGATTTTATATTTTATGCAATGCTTTTATATTTGACCTGGAGAGAAAAACTAGAATTTGACAAAATATTTTACTAATTTATACAAACTAGGTAAGAATCACCTTTAAATCCACAACAAATTTAAATGTCATTTTCATTTTTTCCACATGCACGATGTCCATTTTTGTGAGATTTTCCACCTAGTGAATCCTGTTTTAGAAATATGCACCATAAGTTCTATAACTTTTTCATTTCATGGGTTCCTTAAAATGTTTCTTGATTTATTATTATCCTTTAAAATTTTGAAGGCCCATCTAAAATTTTCCATTTCATATGATAGTCTCAAAAATAAATAGATTGTATATTTATTGCAATAAAAGTATAAACATAATCAGACAACCATCAAATTTAACCTTATCATAAAAACATTTATGAGTGGATGATGGTATATGCTAGGAGTTAAATTTGATAATTGACTTGGTAAAAATTTCATGATAATTATATGTTCAACATTTTAAATGGCTTATGGTACAAAAATTAAATTGTAGACAACTAAAATGGAACCATGGCATTATTTAGTGTTAATTTATAATTAAGTTGGCATGCTTAATTATGTTTGCTAATTTGGTTTAAATTGATAAATATGTGCCCTCTTATTAACTTCCACCCTACTAAAATCCATCCCATCTCCATCCACCTGATCCCTATTATGCATCATTTATCTTATTCTATCTTATTTTATGAGTCCTACATCTCCTTGTAATTTAGACCCAATTTAAGTTGAGTGTGCTTATGTTCCCCTCTTTTTACCTTTTTAGGCCTTATCCATTCAAAGTTGGCATGATTGCCAATATTTTTTAATTTAAATTTAAATGTCACCTATAAGTAAACAAGTGTTATAACTCATTTGACATATGAGGCATACTTGAGCATTCAAAATATTCTATTGAGCATTCATAGACATTATAGATAGATCAATTAATCATTAGAGCATTTTTCATTTAAATATAGTATTCCCCATGGATCACTTTTGTGACATGGCTTAAGGTTTTATCTATCTAGATAATTATTTTATTGAAAACACATTGCCATAACTATTAATAAAAAATATATAAATAAAGTACAAGATGTTTAAAATAATAGGGTGGATGGTTAGTATTCACAACCCAAAATATGCAACATTTGATCTAAATTTATGGTTGAGAAATGAGATTATCATTACATATCACTTACAATAATCAAAATTAAACACATACAATAGTGGTGGATGGAGGATGTGGTATATAATACTCAGTATGGATGGAAGCCCAATAAGAGGTATCCCCCAATGGTGTATTTTGTGCCACCCAACTATCGTGAGTATTATATTGCATAGCTAGAGGCACACACGCTCCTTACCAAGGAGGTGAGAGAATGATCAACCCTATATCCACACCATTATGAGTAGGAGAGGCCAATTGATATGAACCAATGAAAAATTTTCCATGATTTGGTGGACTCCAACCTCTTTGTTGAGGAGGAGGAGGGAAAAACAACTATGTGACCAACTCCACTACCACCTTGGCGCTAGTGGATGAGAGACTTATAGTGGGATATTAGGAGGAACCCTAGTCATGATTTAAAGGAGTAATCCCTAAGTGGTCGAGCAATTCTTGTAAGTATATGAATTCCAAGTGCATTTTCGTGATCTACATCTAGATCTAAAATAAGTCATAAATGAGCACATAAACTTTATCATTAGTAGAAAACTATGGTGAGATAATCTTATTATTGAAGATAATAGAATTCATAGTTTTCCAAAGCTGAAAAAATATAATATATCTATAAAAAATCCAAATAAAATAAATGTAAGTTGGCCACTAAGTATAATCTCCAAACAAATCCTTCCTCCAAGTAATAGGATCTAAGTGAAAAGAAAATAAAAGGATATGGATCCATTGTTAAGCCCCTCGTGTCTATAGCAAAGTCTAGAAAAAGTGTTTGAAAGTCTCTAACCTTCTATATGTAGGACATTTCAGGTGAGAAATGCTTATATGGTGAAATCTCTCTCCTAGAAGAAACCCTTGAAAAACTAAGCACCACAAAAATTGAACATGTTTAGGCTCAAGCTTAGCTTTCTAATTCAATTAAGATGGGAAATCCAAGTCCAAGGTGAATATTTTAGATTGTGCAAGCTATTTAAATTTATAAGAACTAAAACAAAAAGAGTCAAAATTTAATACAAAAGGTCAAAAGATCAATTATTAAATGGCATGTCACAATTCAAAAGTTAGTCTTTCCATAATGCCACTAGCAGCTGCAACCCTAGTTTATGCATCATAATATCAAGCATAAGTTCCTAGATATGTAAATTAAAAGGTGTAGACACCCAAATTTGACATAACTTGTTTTTAATATCTTTTTAATTATTTTAATTACTTGGTCTTAGCTTATGATTAAAACTTAATGGTGCACATTTCTTATATTTTCTCCTTTTACTTTATGACTTTTCTTATATTCTCCACCTTTTACTTTATGAGTTAATTATATTTCCCCTTTCACTTTATGATCCCTTATGACTTGATAAGCCCCTTTTTAATTCTTTTAAGTCCTCTCTTAATTCTTTTAAGTCCCCATTTAAGTCTTTTGAATCCTATTTAAGCTATTTTATGTCCCTTGTGTGCACTAATAGGTTTTTAATTCAAATTCTAAGAATCTCTAAATAAACAAAGTTATTAGAAGGCATTCATAGCAAGTACTCTCACATTTTGACAAACATTCTCATAGTTTTAATAATTATTCAAAGTTACATATTTGCTTATACTAAATTGTTAGAGCTATATCCTAAAGTACTATTACATTATATGTGCCAATGGTGAACTATGATAATAAATATATAGATCTGCATATCACTATTTCACACACATGTAGATGGAGAACTACATCAACCTACAGTCACCTTTTAGGAATATGTAGGCAACACTTAGTTATAGAGGGTTTTTTGAGGCCAAATCGACTATTACCCTTACCTATTTCCCCCATTTGCATTTGATGTCAAGTTGGTTTGTGTGAGGAAACTAGGGTTTTGATATTGCAGGTACATGTGCATACAAAATAGAGATTGTAAAAGTGGAAACGAACATTATTAAAGCCTATGCACCTCTCAAGCAAGTTTTAGATATTAACTTCCAAAGGATAGAATCGACCAATATGGACAAGATCGACAAGTGTACATGTTTGAGCCTGTCGATCCTATCATAAGCCTCAAAAAGTTCACCAATTCTAAAGTAGGTAAGTTACAATTAGTTCATACAGGACCTTTAGTCAATTTGTCAACCTAAGAAGATTAGAGAAGTACACCAAAACAAATATAAGTCTTTATCTATCCCTTTGCTTTCCTCATTGTGCTTATCAAACTTGCTTGTTTCAAAAAATTCTTGTTGAAAGTGTATTCTATGCTTATTTTAGTTAATTTACATGCAATTTAGTATTTTTATTAGTTCTATCTAGTTAAGAATTAATGTTGTGTTAATCCAATTTTAGATAAAACATAAGGCATATATGAAGTTAGAAACTTATAATGTCTATGTATAATAGGCCATGAAGTCCAATGTTGATAATAAGATCTCACATAGTACACATATATTTTTAAAAAATCCTAATAACTTTCATACATAGAGTTTAAGAAAGTAGAAGGTTATTTTTAGTGGCACTATGGGACCACCAGATGTTATGATAATTGAAAGTGAGCCCTGATTTGAATCTATCACTAACCTATTTGAGAAAGGGTTTGACCAACTCAAAGGCTTTCCAAATACTTCGAGAGGTAATGAGCAACATATAGAGACCAATGTTTTTCTAACTAGTCCTGGCATAAAGAAAACCTACATAAATGCAAAACCAAAGAATTTTTTTCCAAGCTTCAAGGCCTTCAATGGAGTGAATAATCCATTTAGTGTAGATAGTAATGCTCTACCTATGAACATAAGTAATGCCCATGCCTCTTTTGTCATGTGGGACACATCAAACTTCCCACTAGGTGACCCTATGAAAACCTTGAGTTTGTTTGGCAATAACCGATAGGAAGTCTCTAAGAAAAAATATTATTATAGGATGCTTTGGATGGCATTATCAATAAGAATAGTAGACATGTGTAGCTGAAAGAATATTGGTGCAAATATAGAATCTTCCTACCAAGGACAAGGGTCTGGTGATCCAAAAACCAATTATATTTTCTACTCTATGTAAAACATATTTTTGTAGCTTAGAAAGAGAGATTTCAAAGGAAAAAGGTATGCCAAAGAATTTGAAACTGATCCCCTATGTTAATATATTTTAATTTGGAATTATTTAACTAATCTAGCAGCTACACCTTACTTTAGTGATAACATTAAGTTTTGGACCACTATAGACTCAAACCAAAAGCTTTGCAGAAGGTATCAATACATGCCAAATATTTATAAAATAAGATTAATTCTTAATAAGAGTTAGATAGAGTCATCAATGAAATGACCATTAACAAGCTCACTCTTTATATTTGGAAGAATGATTCCCCAAATGTGACCTTGCTCAGCTCTGCAGGCCAAAAGGTAACCCAAAGCTTATGCAACCAAAACATATAGCACAAGAGTCCATACACAAACTTGTTTGATTGAGAGAAAGAGGACAAATCTCTCATATTTATGAACATGTATTTGCATTATAGAAGAGGGTTTATACATGATGCAATCACGACCAAGGGACCCTCTATCCTATATTCCATTAATACACTAGAGAGAAAAAATCTCCAAACCCTAAATATTTCAGTGGGGAAAGCATGAATGACCATTTGATGCGGTCATAAGATTTTTGAAACCCTAGTTTAAGAACAAAGTCTAGTGATGAGAGGCATGGGCCCATTCTATCCCTTCTCACACAACAATGATATTTTCAAGGATGTAATGAATTTTAATGAAACCCATTAGTTTTGGTGTAACGATTGCAGGAAAGATGTGCCACATGTGGACTGATAGAGTTTTAGAAAGAATTTTATAAGAGACATTCAATAAGGTAATAAGTCTCCAACTGGTAATGAATTTGGGGTCCCGACTTTAGGGATAATTTTAATATTTCCTTGATTATTAATTTTCCCCAAATAATTTGTCTTGAGAGATTCATTGTAAACTTGAAACAAGTTTGGTCCAATGAAATGCCATGTGGCTTTGTAGAATCCATGAGGGAATCCATCAAGTCCCAATGCTTTATCATTAGTCATATTATGCACTACCATGTACCACTCTTTAGGGGAAATTGGGATATCATAAATACACTAAGCTGAGGCCTACGAGGAACAAGATCAAGGCATTCATATAAATCTTGAGCTCATTCACGAGAATCCTGTTGGGCATGAAACACTAAATTATTATGCTCAAGAATGGTCGACGAGATTTTGAGAAGCTTTGTGAGATGGACATGAGAGTATTTGACGGATTTAATATGTTTCTTGACTTATTTGGAAAAATCTTTTGAGGCATGCTATTCCACTTTGAGCCAATGTAGCCCACTACGGATTTGGGCACCTTTGGTAGTGCGACATTCTACAAGCTTAAGCTTATGTTTGAGATGAGTAACCATTACCTATAACTGAACATCTAATATTCTATGCTGTCGCTGCATCATAACCTATGGGAATTCCTTGTCCAAGCTTTATCAAGCCACTTCCCATTTGTCCTTCACTACTTGCTCACCACAGTGTTTAAGAAAGGTGGTGGTGCAGACGATCATGTCATTCCAACACTCAATCTAGTTGGAAGGATATGATATTCATTGCATAAGATTCCAAACTAGAGAAATGAGATGGATGGTACCCTCATGAACAAGGAGTGACGTGTGTAAAAAGTATCGAGTACGAGTGATCTTTTGAAGTCCATTTCCCTAATTCAATCGAAGCATGATGAAATTGCAATCAGAAAAAAAAATAAGTAGA
Organism: Torreya grandis; assembly: GCA_037957365.1. Lineage (NCBI taxonomy): Eukaryota > Viridiplantae > Streptophyta > Pinopsida > Cupressales > Taxaceae > Torreya > Torreya grandis. Next base: position 2,172,623 of record JARHVA010002014.1, read on the forward strand.
AGATGCAACTTTTCTATTAAAGATGTGAAACATGAACACGTGTTACTTAATGACCATAACATGGTCTAGACTTTTGAGAACACAACAAAAACCTCCACAAAAATCAGACCATGTAAAACAAAGATTTGAACTTTTAACCCACTACCTAAAAAAACCTCTTAGAGATCTAGAGGTGAAAACTTGTTCCTCTTCGCTCCCATTTTCTAGCACAAAGTGGGCTGATGAGCATGACGGAAATGGGGCAAGGAGACCAAGGTGCGTGTGGGGACCACGGTCATCGCTGAAATAAAGAGGGCGACATGAGGGAAGCATGCAAGGACAAAATCAAATATATGTCTGGCCTTGGCCTTTGTAATGGAGGCTGCTGCTCACGCTTTGAGCTTATCGACCCCAGCGTCTCATGTGTTTACGAGGAGGATACAGTGAGAGAGCGGCGGTATCATCATCACCAGTATCACCTTTCCCATCCCTGGAGCCTGCCTGCCCTGCCCTGCCCTGCCCTGCCCTGGGCTGCGCTGGGGGCCGCGACCAGTCGTCTATCTCGGACGGTGAAAGGACACTTTCCCATGTTGCGACTCCTACACACGTGTTGCCCTCTGAAAATTTCAAGGAAGCCTGCACCGCAAGGGAAATAAGCCACCCCCTTCCGACCATACTTAGGAAGGAAGAAAGAGTAAGACCGAGGCAAACAGTAACAGGTCAGGGCCAGGCCATTACAAAAATGGATTTGCCCCCCTTGTAGAGATTAGTATTTTGTTAGTGGAGACTGTGTCTGTTGAAAAAATGGGGAGGCAGCCTTGCTGTGATAAGGTTGGGATGAAAAAAGGACCCTGGACTGCAGAAGAAGACAAGAAGCTCGTGGATTTCATTGTTAACAATGGCCACTGCTGCTGGCGTACTGTTCCTAAACTTGCTGGTATGCATATCTCCATTCAGAGTTTTTGCTCATATTTGTTTATTCATCATAGCTTTCCGTGCCATTGTAATGCGAGCACGACCTTGATTTTCTCTGGAATTTGTTGATATGCAGGACTGTTAAGATGCGGCAAGAGCTGCAGGCTGAGATGGACGAACTATCTCCGCCCTGATCTCAAACGAGGAGTGTTGTCAGACATGGAGGAGAAGCTTATCATTGACCTCCATTCCCACCTTGGCAATAGGTATTTGGAAGTAAAGCTGTTGAGTTTATGCCTCAGGAGAACAATCCCAATGCCAAAATTCTTAATGGGGGAAAAAGTTATTGTGGAAAATCTTATGTTTGTTGGCATTTTGTTGCAGGTGGGCGAAGATCGCAGCGCACCTGCCCGGGCGCACTGATAACGAAATAAAGAATTACTGGAACACCCACATCAAGAAAAAGTTGAGGCGCATGGGAATCGACCCTCTGACCCACCTGCCCATTGCACATACTCCTGCTCAGATTCCTCTCAATGAAGTCGCTAAAATGGAGGCAATATCGACATCGGGGTCGACAAATCATTCGGACGTTTTCGAGGACGACAAGAGCAGCGTCGAAACATCCAATTACACGATTCCTTCCATGTTTGGCTTCGACGCCGTCTCCATTTTTAACGCAGGTGATGGCGCAGGTCCGAGCCCCGTAATGCCCTTTGCCGGAAAAATTGAAAAGTCCGACGACACGATGCTGTTAGGGAAACAGGCCGGGCAAGTTGAAGGCGGAACCACGCCGTTGATGTTGCAGGGTGATGAAGGTTTGTGGGAGCTCGGTGATTTTATTGGTTCCAATCTCTCTCTCGAACCTGCTGCTTCTGTAGAGGCTATGGTGTCCTCTTCCTGCAATGCAGCAGCAGAAGCCTCGTTGCAAACCCCGGAGCTGAAGTGGGAAAATGGCCATGAAGTGGCAGTGGCTCATCATATGGATATGCTGGTCGCGGGTTCGATTCTCGCTCCCTACGAAGGCAATGCACACCTATGGGCGCAATGCTTATATCCGTTTACCCCTGCATGGGAGGGGCCCAGTGTTATCTCTTCGTCTAGCGAGGCTATGTAGAGTAGCAGACCAAATTTAGGAAATAAATCTGGTCGAAGCTATACTACAGTTGCAGATTTTTTTTTTTCTTTGGCTTCCTGGTTATTAATTGGTGATCTGGATTACCTTGTTAAATGTCTTAGTTAAGCAGGGAAAATATGATATAATCGTTATTGTAATTGTATTATAAGCAGTTCGTTCAGCCCAAACTCACATAGAAAATCTTATTAATCTAAACAGCTCGTTGGATTACATTTAATGTAAATTTCATTTTACTGTGCGATGCATGCTTGTGGAAAATATATTGGAATGAAGATTATAGAGAGGGTGAAAGTTCAATCAGGTTTGAGCGAAATAAAAATTTTGAACAAGAATTTACGAAAAGGGCAGATGTTCTGTAAATTTTATTATGCTTGTGGAAAATATAATGGAATAAAGATTAAACTGAGGGCGAAAGTTCAATCATGTAAGAGTAAAATCAAAACTTTGAACAAGAATTTATGAAAAAGGTAGATGTTCTTTAGATTATATTTAATATAAATTTTATGTTATTGTATAATATATGTTTGTGGAAAATATATGGAATGAAGATTAAACTGAGGGTGAAAGTTTGATCCATCAAAATTTTGAACAAAAATTTATGAAAAAGACAGATTGAATTTTTTTGGAAGTTAATAAGTCTCTTATTAAACATCAAAGAATAGTAAGTATCCATTCCTTCAAATTTACCTGAAATCCAACTCATAACATCATCTGCTTTCAATTCATATATTTAACAAAAATTATTACTGCCTTTTAGGTTCGTTATCCTGGAAAGTAACCTGCACGAGAGCTTCGTGTCTTTGATTGTCCGACTTTGATTTAGGCGTTTGTTGAGCGCAAAGGTTCGAATCGCCGACAGGGCGGGCACGCAATGAGTATGCTCCAAGAAAAGTCTACTTACCCTCAGTTGAACTTTCTCCATCCTGATCGTGATCGTGATCGTTTTGTTTGTAGACAAACCCCGGTGTTTTATCTTGACTTGTTCGTTAATCAATTTAAAATTATCACAGAAATTTCGACTTGAATAAAATTCCTTGCAACTCAGCATTACATTTTTCCAAACGCGGAATGTTCTGAAAACTTCTATGGCGAAAACAAATCAACCCTAACTAACAGGAAAAAAAAACAGATGTTCTGAAAACTTCTATGATGAAAACAAATCAACCTTAACTAACAGGAAAAAAACACTGTTTAACATAGAAAAATGAATGCTCTGAAAACTTCTATCAAGAAAAAAAAAGCTCTTTTAACATAGAAAAATGAATATTCTGAAAACTTCTATGGCAAAGAAAAATCAACCCTAACAAACAGGGAAAAAACACTGTTTAACTGTTAACAAAGAAAAATTTAACGAAATTTTGATTTGAATAATATTCTTTACAATTCTACATTATTTTTTCCAAACGCTGAATGTTCTGAAAACTTATTTTTTACAATTCAACACTAATTTTTTCCAAACGCTGAATGGTCCGAAAACTTCTTTGACTAAGACAAATCAATTGGAAAAAACACTGTTAAACATAGAAAAAAATAAGAAAATTTAAATTTAAATAATATTTTATTTTTTCCAAACACAGAATGTTCTGAAAATTTCTATGGCGAAGACAAATCAACCCTAACTAACAGGGACAAAACACTGTTCAACATAGAAAAATTTAAGGAAATTTCCTCAAAAATTATTTTTGTTAGTTTATGAACGATTCACGCTTACGTTAAATTATACTGACGCAGACTTTTAATGTATGAAGTAGACTTGACAGATTGTGTTAAAGGGAAAAAAAAAAATGGCAATAAACGGAAGGATTTTACAGTCTTAGCAGTGCTTGAGAATTGTTTTACTTAATGATCTTCAGCAATAAAGATTCCACGGAATCTAACGTCCATATCAAAACAAAACGGCAATGAAGAATCCTGAGACAATTACAGCGCATATTTAGATAAGTTAGCGTAAAATATTGATCAAAAAATCCAAATGCGTGAAGCAGAATCCGGATCCGCGCTGAAGCCTGAATATGCCATCGATTTTTGCAAAAATAAAAATTAAAAATCGAAGAATCTGGCATTCTGAAACACAATCCCTAACAGACAATGCGACAAATTTTTCTTCCAATCCTGTCAATGCATCCGAATTTCTTGCTATTGCCGTCTGTTGACATCAAATACCTGTCAATACAATGTCTATTTTTGTTGTGCAACATAGCCAGCTAAGCGCCGTGGCTGTAGGCCGGCCGTGTTGTTATTATATTCGGAAAAAACTGAAATTGAGAAATACAATAATATGTTAAGTTGTTATCATGTTATCAACTTTCTGTATTAAATACTACTAAGCTCATTGCAACTTGCAACTAGCTTTCACTTATTTATGAATATTATTAATGAGTATGGATTATGGGTAAGGTATATATGTCTCGTGTTTGAAGTATAATTAAGTTTTATGTTTGAAGTATAATTAAATATCTTATGTATATTCGGAATACAAAGTGGTGTTATATTATATGAGTTACTTAACAAATTATAACCAAGACCTTTGTGATTATGGACTTTAAAAGATTTTATTTCTATTCCTTTCATCGATAAGGGAACACAAGATGCCCCTCACAAAATTATTTTTGAAATATAAATAATTATATTAAATTTTTTTTAAATAAACAATCAATTGTTTTGTAATGGAAAATTCTAAAACTAAAGATGAAAGCAAAAACACAATAAAGGTTGGCATCTAAATTAAGGAAAATAATCATATACAACATCAAAACCAAGAAAGAACTCCCCATTTAAATAGAAATGTAGTGAAAGCTATGAGGGAGAACCAAAATTACTCATCAATACACTTGTTTTGTATGATGGTACTTGTTGGGCATCCCCCATATGCCTAGATTATATATCTCACTTTTAGCTTGGATCATTAGAGTAATTCCATGCTAAGTGAGTGTCTGTCCAGATGCACTGCATTTTTCAAATAGTTTCATAGATTGATAGCTAAATACATGAAGAGAAAAAAATAAACTTTTAGGAGATAGCTTTTTAATTAAGGGGCTTCTTTTCTATTTAATCTAGATAATATTAGTGTACATAAAAGTGTATCTTTTATTGAGACACATCTTAGAGAATTTGAACTTTATAAAAGTAAAGGAGCTAAAATCAGATCTCGCTTAAATTAGATAAAGGAAGATTAAAATAATTTTAATTTCTTTCAATTCCTCAAGCACAAATACAAAATAAAACTTTTTCTTAGTCTCAAGGTCTTAGAGGGAAGAGTTGAATCCACCACTAATGGTATCAAACATATTATATTCTCACATTTTTGAATCTTGTTCCAAGATTAAGTGATTGAAGATGTTCAATTTGATCTTGATAAATCAATTAGAATTTGCATCCCCTTTAAAGTGTCTCAAGAAGTTAGCCAAGGGATTGATCACCCCCTCATGCCTAATGAACTTGAAAGACCTCTATTTTCAATGGCCAAATACAAAATCCTTGGCCTTGATGAAATTGTGAAATTGTTCTAAGCCTTATGACCAGTCATACACAATGATTTATTTCAACTTTATTTGGAAGCTAAACAATAAAGATTGTTGGGGAAGGAAATCAATAGTGGTCTCATCAAGTTGATACCTAAAGGAAATAATAAGGACTTTGTCATTAGTTCCTTATCACTCTATTTAACACCGCTTATAATATTATAACCGAGGCTATAACTTTCATGATAAAAGGCTTTCTAGGAGGAAGATTCATCCTTGACAATCTTGTCTTGGCTTGGAAAACCACTATTTGAGCCTCTTATTCTAGAGAAGATGCCATTCTTATCAAACTTGATTTTAATAAAGCCTATGATAGGATCAATTGGTTCTTTGTCCTCAAAATGCTTCAATGGCTTAGATTTGAAATGAGATTCAATCAACCATATCAAATTCCTCTTTATTGATGCTTCTACCTGACTTCTTATTAATAGATCTTTCATTGAATCATTTTACCTTCAAGGATCATTTGATAGGGTTGTCCTCTAGGTTCCTTTATTTATGTCTTAGTAACACATGCTCTTGGGTACATGTTTTAAAAAGTCCATTCTCTTGGGGAAACAAAGGATTTGATCTGCCACATCAAACTTTATTTTTAATTCTCACTTCACTAATGATAGCATGTCTTTTTGAAAAATGAGAAATCACAGGTTAACAATGTTTTGGAAGTCTTAGATTTATATTTTATGGCCTCAAGATCTAAGCTTTCAATGCGTAAGATTGAATTCATTCTCACCAAAATAAAAAAACCATGTTGACTAGATTCCCAAATAATGAAAGTCATGAGGTATTTGGGCATTGTTTTTGGAATTGGAATTACCCTTTCTTAGATGCGGGACTAGTCTCTTCACAAATTCAATAAAATATTGAAATATAGGAGGTGAAATTCTTGTCATTATCTGGGCATGTTCAAATCATTAAAAACATTTTCCTAACCACTTACATATACCACTCCTCTTGTTGGATGCCATCCAAATTGATTCAAAAGGTGAGACACTTCCTTTGGGATAAATGAGATGCCATAAAGGTGTGATTGTGATATATTGCCATTTTTTCACACAACCCAAACATAAGGGTGGGATGGATATCATTGATCCTTGGACCCAAGGAAAATATCTTGTCTTTAAGTGGATAGTTAGAGCTCTTTTTATAAATGAACCTTGGAAAGTCCTCTTTAGGCACATAATTTAACTAGTGATAGCTAAAGGAAAATGGTCCTAGTATATCAATTTAAAAAATAAAATCCTAAATGCAAAATTATTCAAAATCAAATGTTCTCTACCAATGATTAGCCTTTGGAAAATTTGGCAAGAAAATTATTACTTTCTCTATATTGGAAAGACTCCTCTTTTAGACATGGGATAAGCTTCCACAACTCCTGAATTTTGTGGAACCATTTGATAACAACTAATGACTATCCCTTAGCACTAGATAATTCACTATGAGGGTCAAAGCTATTTAGCAAAGGGATTTGTACTTTTAAATACATTTGGAATTCCTTGGCAATGGAATGATCACCTTGGCTAACTATTAATAATTATTTTCATCTAGTTGATAAGGATAATCTCATCATTGATTTTATTATATCTTCAATCAATGAATATCTTTGTATTAAGATGTTTGCATAGATTCCTTGTAACTTTATCAAAAACTAAAGGTGGTCCAATGGTGCTAGATTTGATCATTTATCTCTTAAAATATCCTATCTCAATATTTTTCTTGCTATATCTATTCAAAAAAGATTGAACCTAAAGTGGGGTTATAAGTTGGTTGAGCACAGTTGGCTTTAACTTTGTAGCAAAGTTTGGAGATCAAAAGTTGAGCCACT
>JARHVA010002014.1:2185000-2210000 GCA_037957365.1 Torreya grandis
ATTTCATCCAATCCAACCACTACTTTTAGACACATGTTATTATATGATGATTGATGGTTGGAAGGACCAATGAGGCAAGTAATGTTATGAATGACATCCAAAAGTTCTCCTATTCCTAATTATTCATTACAAGTGAACTAATGTTTTTAAAATGCTATGACATTCCTCCACGAGAGTAGATGAATCAATTCAAGAAACATTAGCCTCAAATTTATGCTAGTGAATAGAGCCACATAGAGTGTTATATCTTTATAAGAAATGGTGGCTCCCTTAACAAATCCAATTACTCTAACACATGCCAATGTAGAAAAAATAAACATGCAAACCTTGAGTCATGCCATGGAATCATACAAAAATATAATAGAACAAATTATCTATGGTAATTTTTCATATTTAGAACAGTTCAATACATAATTTGGTAAGATATGCATTTATTTATAGTAAATTTGAGGAAGGGGATTAAATTTTCAACATTTAATGAAGGCCATTTATAAATTCTTACATGACAATATAAGACATGGATCATCATTATCTTCACCACTTCACTTGACACTTAGATGTTTATCTAAGAAAATTAAGTGATATGTCATTAAAGAAATTAAGGTGAGAAAAATGAATGGTGGACCTGACGAGATATCATTTTCAATAGTGAAAATGTTCATGTCCACAAGGTAGATATCATCATAGGCTTGAAAATTCATCGCAGGCTTAGAAATGCGTAACAGGCTTGGAAATGCATTGCAGGGTTTGAAATGAATCACAGGGTTAGAAATAAATCATATGGTTGGAAATGCATAATAGGCTTGGAAATGCATCACGGGGTTGGAAATGAATTACGGATTTTAGATAAATAATAATTGTTTCATAGAATATAATAGTTTCATAAAAATGAATAATGATTCATGAAACATTTTAGATGAATGAACATCAACATAAAAAATATTACAATTTTTTTTTTGAATTTTGAATATATCATCACCAATTAAAATTCAATGAAAGATGCCAATTTGTTGTTGTTTGAACATTTACATCATCTGCTTCACCATTTCTGTGACTTTCTTGACATTAAATCGGTATAATATTTTCATCCCTATTTTCAACAGGGTCATTTATTGTGTTGGTCAAATTTTTATTAACTCATCTCCTTTCACTAATCAATTCACATATTTCTAAAGCCCTATCATAGGGAAAATTATTCACAATGTAACATGATGTGTAAAGTTGTAATCCAATTTTTTTGTCAATTTTGCTTTGTTTTTTTGGAATTTATAAAAGATAAGGCATTGAAAAATATCTCATATTCAGGTGAACCTAAAATAATTGTTTGACATAGATTAGCTAGAGAAAAAAAATCACCCAATTTTTTTTTCCAAAACATTTCTAAAACCTTTTTTCCATACCCCAATTATTGCTTCATACTCAAAGGGATTATCCAATAATTTGAATTGCATTGGAAAACTATTTAGATTGATTGTTCAACATATTATTGTTTGAAATACCTAAAACCATCATTCCATTGATATCAACAGTTTTACAAAAATGTTTAATCAAAGTAGTCAATTTTTGTGTGGTAATCTTCTTGCAAAGAGAGTGGAATTTAGGCATTGTTACAAAATGTAAGGTTTACTATAGCAATCACATCGATCAATTTATCCCTACAAAAAAATTCCATTATTCATAAAAATTAGGGAAGTTGAAATATATCTTAACCTTATCCTTGTTGTTGATGAAAGCTCATCAAAGAGTGACATTTTGACATATAACTCATCATTGTTACCATAGGCTAGTCTTCAAAAGTAGTGCATGGGTATCTCATATCTACATAAAAATGCACATAATTATCCCAATATATTAAAATTCATAAAGTTTCTTATATTTTCAACATATATCAAACTATTCCATCTCTCAAAAATTATACCTAAAAAATAAATCTCTTGTTTAAGATAAAAATGATCTATAGATAGACAAACATGTCTCTCCAATCTTCTAAAATCAACAATATATATAGTTCTCTCTTGGGCTTGTTTAATTAAATGGTGATTTCATTCAACATGGTAAGGAGGCCACATAACATCAAAAATGTCTCTATATTAGTCAAACGACGTATCAAATCTTGATCATTTTCCACTTCTTTGCGATGCTCTGACATTACTCCTAATAAGGATGGATACTCATCATACACCCTGCATATTGGTTGATACAATGAGAACCACCTCATGTCGACATATTTTAATAGTTTGTGCCCATTTTTTAGACCTTATGCAAACTTTTATAACTCCATGAATATTTTAGGACTACAACAAAAATAAGAATGTGTATGCAATCAAAATTACGTGATGTACATGAATTAATTGTAGATCAAATAAGATAGAGCACACCTACACTTTTTATTGGGTATACACTTGTTAAGTGGGAGTATGACCAATATGGAGATCCACTAGACTTGATTAGGGGATCACTTGTATCACTTGTCACAACATATCATGCTAGGAAGGGTTCCAAAGCCTATAGTCTAACATAATCACACAGCAGCCCTAAAAGAGTCTTATGATTTAATATTTCACTTATGCTAATAAACAAGAAAGTAAACTATTCTAATAACAAGAAAAGTAAACTATTCTAGTGCACACCAAATCTTGTGGCACAAAGTGGGGGGGTTAGAATAAAATAAATAAACAACAACTAAACTAAACATGCATAGGAGACATATACTCATGTCAATGTATACAAAATCCTAATACATGGAAGAGAAGAATACATACTACATTATCTATGTACTCTTATAAAGAAGAAATAAAGTTACAAATACTTACCTTTGAAGATGAACTTGTCGAACCTCAATCTCTCCCTTGGCCAAGATGCTTTACAAGATATTATTGTAGTTTGTAAGGATAACCAAGATAAATCAACTCTAGGCTACATGACCTACCTAAGCATCCAAAATACTTCTCCACAAGACAAGATCAGAGCTCCAAAGAAAGTATTGAACCTTAAATCTTTATTCCTCAAGTAGAATGGTCAATAAGCAGATGTTTGTTCATGCTTCTTTGCTTAATTCAACTCTCTCTTATGAAATGGTGGGAAATGATCTTGTATATATAGGTGGATCTTACTTAAAATTTTTCAAATATGTTGGTTGCACTAGGTTGACTGGGTTGACCTAGCATGTTTTTGGGCTAACTCACTAGGTCTGTGCTAGGTTAGCTAGGAGGATAACAATCCAAAAGAGATAGTGTCCCCAAAACACACTAGGTCAACCTAGTTTTCTAAACAAGTCAAAAGGGTAACAAGGTAATAAATGAAGGAATAAAGCATGATAATGAATGGAATGGATAGGAAAGAGAAGAATAAGCTTAGGGTTCAAGATTTTAAGAGACAAGTGTGTAGATGACAGGTGGCAAGAGGAACAACAATCTTATGAAGCACCAATGGTCTACCCACCCATTTTTCAGTGCATGTCTTAAGGTATGTACTCAGAGAGATTGATACTTGATAGGTTCTTGCAAGATACAAAGTGTCAGTAATAAATAAAAGTTTGAAAATATTATGTGTATACAAAATGCACCTCATGAATAATTTATTCAAATTTTGATATGTATATCTAAATTTGATGACTATTTTGTATGTTAGATGTATTATATGAGCCATAAAATGAATGGTAATCATATATAGGAAATGGGATGTTGTTAAGGTGTGGAGCTAAAAGCTTCAACTGTTTGTAGACACAAGAGAAGGATGCTGAAGAACCAGAGCCACCGGCGTCGGTAGTATGACTGACGTCGATTAGATGCAGTGGAGAAGGAGACCGGCGACGGCAGGGATTCGGCCGACGTCGGAAGCACCAGACTAGCAGGGACCGGCGTCGGTCGCCTGTGTATTTTCAGAACTTTTGTTGACGAACAGTCAGTTAAGTGAAGCGAGTGTTTGCATGTCAAGTGACTAATTATAGTCACGAGCTGCGTGTCTAATTATTGTAACTAGAGTTCTATTTTTGTAAGCATGGGATCCTATTTAAATACCCATAAGACATGTATTGTAATTATTCTAAGGCAAGTAAAAGCATTGAAGCTAGCAAGGTCAAGGAGATCTATAGGTGTAAGGTCAAGGAGATCAGTTGAAGCATTCAAGGAGGGATAGCAACTCAGGCTTTAGAGTTGTGTTGAGCAAGAGAGAGAGGGAAGAAGGTCTTGAGGTGTGGCAAGCCTTTGAGGTGGAGGAAGAAGTGGCATCTTCCTTATTGTATTTTCTTCTAGTAATATTTAATACAAGAGTGTGTATTGTCTCTCAAATTCTTTGCTGTCTCAAGTTTCTAGCTACTTTATCATTCTGGTATAATTTCGTGTTTAATTGCTAATACAAGAAGTAATCATATGTGCTCTAATTGGTAGAGTTAGATCCCCTGACAAGTGGTATCAGAGCTATGGTTTGCAGGAAGCAGGGTATTGTTTTTGATTACAGGTCATTCACAGAGTTTTCTGATTGAGTGGGAGTTCAATAATGGCAGAAGAAAGTAGGCTACGAATGGAGAAGTTTAACGGCAAGAATTATCAACATTGGAGGATGCAGATTGAGGACTATCTGTATCAGAAGGATTTGTACTTACCGTTGGGTGGGGTTGCATGCAAGCCCACAGATATGAAGGATGAATAATGGAACGTTCTTGATCAGAAGGCTCTCAGTTCTATAAGGTTGAGCCTTGCATCGTCTATGATTTCCAGCTTATCACAGTGTAAGACAACGAAAGAGTTGATAAAGTCCTTGGCGAATTTATACGAAAAGCCCTCGGCTTCTAATAAGGTATATCTTATGAAGTAGCTATTTACTTTGCAAATGCAGGAAGGTGGATCGATACATACTCATCTCAGTGATTTCCATGGTTTGGTAAACCAACTAGCTTCAGTCAATATTGTTTTTGATGATGAGGTAAAGGCTCTCTTGATTTTATGTTCTTTGCCTGAAAGTTGGGACGGTATGGTTATGGCAGTAAGTAATTCTGCATCTGCTTCTAAAATCTTAAAATTTGATGATGTTGTGAGTGTGATCTTGAATGAGAAAATACACAGGAGAAGCACAGGTGAATCATCAGGGAATGCTCTAAGTGCATAAAGCAGGGAATAGCAAAGGGAGAAGGTTGAGCAAGGGAAATCAAGGTCGAGAAGGAGATCTGAGTCCAAAGGTATTACCTGCTAGTTTTGTGGAAAGAAAGGACATACAAAGAAGGAGTGTTGGTTGAGAGATAAAGAGAATCAACATGCAGGTATGGAAGAAGCAAAGGATGCAAATATTGTGATGCAGGATGCTCTCATACTTTCTTCAGATAGTCAGGTAGGATCATGGATTTTAGATTCTGGTTCATCTTTTCATGCATCCCCAAATAGAGATTTGTTCTATGAGTATGAACAGGGAGATTTTGGAGTGCTCTATTTAGGGGATGGTACGCCTTGTCAGATAGTTGGCAAAGGGAAAGTGCAACTGAGATTGCAGATTGACAACACGTGGGTGTTGAAAGAGGTCATGCATGTTCCAATTCTGAAGTAGAGTCTGATTTTTGTAGGAAGGTTGGGAGATGAGGGATGCACAATAACCCTCACAGTGGATTCTTGGAAGGTTACCAAGGGAGCACTTGTTCTAGCAAGAGGTAAGAAAGTAGATACTCTTTATCTGTCTACTTGTATTACTGATTCTACTTCTGGTGTAGATTCAAAGATGTGGCCCAATAGGCTTGGTCACATGAATAGGAAGGGAATGGAAGTTCTTGATTCAAAAGGTATGTGTTCAAATTTGGAAAGCATAAATAGAGTTCATTGCAGAAAGAGGAAATTTGATGCTTTTGATAGGAACAAAGAAGCCTTGGTGTTTATGGAGGAGATGAAGGATAGAGATCAGTCACAGGGGCTGAATAAATCTGAGCAGGGTAGCATGGATAGAGGTTTGATCCAAGAAGAGCTCGTGGATGAAAATTTCATCACTTACAGGAACACACAGACACTGATGTCAGTCACTTGGCACCGATGTCAGTCATCTAGATACCGACATCAGTCATGTGCAGACCAGCAGGGTCAGTAGGTCAGACAGGAGAAGTCTGACGTTGGTCATAAGGACCGATGTTGGTAGGAGGGACACCGGCGTCGGCCAAGGAAATGACGTCGATAGTCAGGATCAGTGCAGGGAACCAACATCGGTTGGGAGCAGACTAGGAGATGGCCTAGATCGGTCACTGGAACGGATGTTGGGTGAATTAATAAGTCTCAAAAACCCATGTGGAGGTCAGGAAAAGTATGTGAACCTCATATTCATTGTTCACCTTCTTTATATTGCTTAATGATAGTCATGAACTAGGAAGATGGAAGAAGCAATGCAGGTAGAATCTAGAAATAGTGGGAGCTTGGCATGGATGAGGAGTGTGAGTCCTTGGAGAACCAAACAGGTATTTGTTGGTAGTGTTGTCAGCTGGAAGAAAGCACTGGATAGAGGGATGGATTCCCATTTTAGAGAAGAGAGTGGATGGACACATGAGACAGAAGGCTATGGTATATGGTCTTGATTATGCTGCAGAACAATGGAGGTTTGACCATTGTATTTCATCTTTACCAGGTTGGATAATATTAGCTACATTATCCTGTTACTGTATTGTGTTACTTGTTTCAGGGTTTCATATACAGGGAGTTTTCTGAGCTAAGGGTAGAGTTGGTTCAGATGTATGTCATGGAGAACTTGGGAGCAACAAAATTCTTGTGGCATAAGATATAGGTATTGCATCACAGGTTTGCGTGGTGGTTGGTCTTCAAGAGTGACATTGAAGAGGGATACAGAGCCTAAGGAACAAAATAGATGGTGTATAGGTACAAGTACAAGTTTCAGCTGTTTATCTCCAAGTGGGAGATTGTTAAGGTGTGGAGCTAAAAGCTTCAACTGTTTGCAGACACAAGAGAAGGATGCTGAAGAACCAGAGCCACCGGTGTCGGCAGTATGACCAACGTTGGTCAGATGTAGTGGAGAAGGAGATCGGCGACGGCAGGGATTTAGCCGACGTCGACAGCACCAGACTAGCAGGGACCGGCGTCGGTCACCTGTGTATTTTTAGAATTGCTATTGACGAACAGTCAGTTAAGTGAAGCGAGTGTTTGCATGTCAAGCAACTAATTATAGTCACGAGCTGCGTGTCTAATTATTGTAACTAGAGTTCTATTTTTGTAAGCATGGGATCCTATTTAAAGACCCATAAGGCATGTATTGTAATTATTCTAAGGCAAGTAAAAGCATTGAAGCTAGCAAGGTCAAGGAGATCTACAAGTGTAAGGTCAAGGAGATCAGCTGAAACATTCAAGGAGGGATAGCAACTCAGGCTTTAGAGTTGTTGTGTTGAGCAAGAGAGAGAGGGAAGAAGGTCTTGAGGTGTGCAAGCCTTTGAGGTGGAGGAAGAAGTGGCATCTTCCTTATTGTATTTTCTTTTAGTAATATTTAATACAAGAGTGTGTATTGTCTCTCAAATTCTTTGCTGTCTCAAGTTTATAGCTACTTTATCATTCTGGTATAATTTCATGTTTAATTGCTAATACGAGAAGTAATCATATGTGCTCTAATTGGTAGAGCTAGATCCCCTGACATGTTTGGATTCTTACACACAAACCATTTTTATGACCTTGCATTATAGATTCTCCATTTACCCCAACACACTAATTTTTTTGCAATTGCATAATAATCCATGCCACCAATCTCTTTCAAATTGTTCATTACCAGTTTACAAAGGTTTTCAACATTGTAGTTTTTTTTCATTTTTTAAAGATTGAGCAAATGAAGTTGTGTCACATAATTTTCAATAGAATAAAATTGCATACAGACCCAAGAAGTATTGTCTATTGTTATAACCTCATAAATAGATAGTGACACATATCGTGCAAACTTAATTTTATATTTCAATTCTTCTTTCTCAACTATAGCTAGGAATTTCACCCAATCCCAACCATTATTTTTAGACTAATGAGAATGAGGAAAGTGTGGGACATCTAGAAAATATCCTAGTTAATTTGTTATAGGATGACCTCTTTTCAAATTGTGAAAATAATAGCTAGCTAAAATATTTTGGGTAAGTGAAGGAAGTTATGGGATAAAAAGTGGAGATTTTTTGGTTTAAAATATGAATTATGAATAAACACATACACAATTTTAAAATAACACATGTCTTATTTAAACTAGGTTTGTTAATATCAAAACTATAATATGTACACATTATTATTGACATAGTTAAAATTAATGTTGAAACATTTCATTTTGTTGTTGAAATTTTTCATTGCATACAAACATGACTAGGACCATCAAATGCATGCTCAAATTCTAGGAATTTTCTCTTCTACCCTAACAAAAATATTGAAATCTATTGAAAATCTTGTCTAGTGATATGATAAAAAATGCCATGCAAGAGGAGAGCTAAGTAAACTAATTTTATTCCAATTAACCCTAAATTAAGTAATTTTTTTGGGATTTGCATTATTTTTTTGTTTAAACCATTTATTTTTTGGTTTGTATAACCTATCAAACCTATTCACATGATTTTTTATTTTGGAAATTGAAGATGAGGAATAAAATACACAAAACCCTTGTAACCTTAATAAAATTACACAAGACCCCCCCTAGATAGTCAAGAGGATTTGTCTATACATATAGTAGAAAATAAAATATAGATTGAAGAGATAATTAAGTGCATACACTATTTTTAAATTATATAACACCTCAATCTTATACACTTGGAAAATACATATCCTGGATGCACCTTTAGCTTCTAGACCTCTCTCAATACTAAAAATCTCACATACACTTTCTCTATGCCTAATTGTTTATCTCTTAGTTTGACCTCTGTATTCTAAAGACCCATATCTTCTATCTTGCCCAAAATGTTATAAAATTACTTATCTTTCACCTCTACAAGTTTTGAAGATGTACCTAATTTTTTGCTTCCCAGACACTTTCATGCTAGTAAGACACCTACATTGATGGAAGTGTCCTTACTTGCCACAAGTGTTTAGTGCCCTAAAGTCATCTGATTTACAAATGAAATGTATGCTAAAGGTCAACCTAAGTGATTTAATATGAGATATTATCAAAAAGGATCGGTATAAATATAAGATCAACCCTCATTCATTAGTCACCTTGAAATACCTAGCACAAACCTAACATTCATACCAAAGAACATTCAATTAAGCACTCAAGTGGGCAAAGCTTCCATATTTTCTCCTATTGCCATATCAGTCATAGGGACAACACATATATAGGTCTGAATTAATGAAAGAGTAGCCCAAGATATATTTTTTTGAAGTTAAAAGCTAGGTCACTATTATACTTACTTATCACATATTGCATGATTCATACATAAGTTGACATGTAGGGGAGAAATACATAAGTCTAAGGCCCTCTTCAAATTATTGTCTATGTAGGCAATGATCATTGATAGAGGGGTCTTTAGGGAAGATCAAAACCATGTGCCCACTAACCCATTTTTCCCAAAACCATTATGAAGCTAAAGAACTAGGGTTTGATCATTTAACAAGGAATGACAATCCATGACCCAAATCTAAATGCACTAGAGTGAAGGTGATGACAAACCCAAAATAATCTAGGTGGTCACATCCAATTTTAGAAGGTATTCTATATTGGACACATGCATCTAATATAGATAATAGAATTGATGCAACCATCCCAAGCTGATGCAAGTGTTGATGACTACAGAAGCACTTAATCCATAATTTAAAGACTATTCTAAAATATTCTTCTAGTTTGCTTCTTGTCTTTTCCAAATCTAGATCTATATTAGCATCATAACTAGTTAAATATCTTATTTATTTATCATTACAATATATATCATAACTATACATTCCATTTTTATCATATCTCACCATAATAAATTTAGTATATATTCTATCTGAGTCTTACAATGAATTGGCATGCTATAGATTTGTTTATCACCCTTGTGCTTATTCATTTCTATACTCTTAATGCTATCTACCCTATTTAATATATATTCTATCTAAGTTGTACAATGAATTGGCCTGCTATACATTTGTTTATCACCTTTGTACTTATTTATTTCAATATTCTTAACCCTATCTAACCCCATTAGGATTCATATCCAAATTAGAGTTAAAAATTTGGTGAACCCACCCTCTGATTTTTGAACCAAAACCCTAGTTTGCATGTTAGGGGTTTCTCCTTCTTCAAAAGTTTATTTCAAATCCTTATATTTATTTTTGATATCTTTTTTTTAAATAGGAATTTCTTAAGGCATGCTTATTTATCTTGTTTCTCTAGTTATTATGTTTTTTTTGTTTTGTGATTGGGGTGTAAAGTTATGAATGTCCTTATGCAAGGCCCCACAAAGCCCCATCCATTGGATAGTTTCTAGATGATCCATGTATTGCATATGAGGATCTTATGGTATATAAAAACATGCTAAAACTATTCCTTATAACTATGATAATGAAAAAACTTATGATGAAAATGCAAGTTTAACTGATTATGTTAAAAATAGCATGTTTTCATATGGTTATGAGTATGACCTTGAATGCAAATATGAGGATCCTAATTATCTTACATTTATTTCCAATAGTTAAATGGATAAAAGATAAAAATGATTATTTTTATTGAAGATATTACAATAGATATCAAAGACATTAGCGTTAAAGATGATGAAGATATTTCATGCATAAATTATCAGTATGAATAAAAAATTGAATATTTTCCTTCATTTTCACATGATGCAAATGTTGAAAAGGATGAGCATGTGCTTTCTTTCCAAAATGATGACAATGTTGAAAATATTATTTCTTCTTTAGATCACTCAAATGAAGATAGTGAAAATTCTTCTATTTTTATAGATAATATTGATTAAATGCATGTGTTACTTCTTCTCCTCTCTTACTTTCTTGGAAATATAAAAATGAAAATACACCTATTTCAAAACCTTTCCTTGAAAATAGCATTGCATTCTCTCTACCTCCTTTGTTTGAACTCAAAAATAGAAACAAAGCTTGTATTTTTTATTTTGTTGAACATCAAGTAGAAAATATTCCTCCCCCTTCCTTTAAATTTATATCTCAAAAACATGTTTCAAGTTTCAATAAAGTAAAGGAAATTAATTCTCATAATCCTATTGTATGTCATGAAATTTCAAACAATGTATCACCTTGCAATGATATTGTTATCAAACTTCATGTTATTCAAAAATATATACTTGCCTCTTTAGACATGAGTGTTCCTTTAAAAATATTGAAAAACCATGTGATGATCATATTTTAGAGGGTGGTAAATAATCTATCATTCATATGTTTCATATGAATGGTAGTTTACAACCTCTACAAAAATGTTCATCATCTTTACCAATATCCACTTGTGATATGCTATCTATCATGACTACCATGGGATATCTTCAAAAATAAGTAAATACCCTTAAGTTGAAAGTTTCTTCTCATGAGGCTACAATTGAAGAGAATATGTTAGGGGAACAACCTCTTACTTGAGATACGTTTTAATCTCCTTACCATTCAAACTTTATCATGCCTAAGTTCTCATCCTTCAATGGTCAAGGAGATCTTGCTACTCATTTGAAACAATATATACACTCTTTTGTACATTAGGATAAAGATGGATCTTAATATTAAAATATTTCCATAGCAGTTTAGCTCAACATATCTTAATTTGTTATATACACTCCCAAATGGTTCCTTATCAACCTTTAACAAACTTGAGGATGCATTTTTATCTCATTTCCATACATACACAATACCCAAGTTATCATTGGGAAATTTCAAATACTAACACAAAATGAGAGTGAGACTATTCAAGACTATGCTATCATATCCAAGAAGATATTATATTCTTTACACTATACCCCATCGAATTTGGAAGTGCAATTTCTATTTAGCAGGGGTTTTCTTTCTCCACTTAGAGAAAGAACATTGCATAAGCCCTTTGTTTCATTCGAGAACTTATAATGGGATGTGCATAAATATGCACATGTTTTAATGAATACCAAAACTAAATTACTATCTCTCCATCTAAAGGAAAATATGGTACAAATAATGCTTTAAAAGCAAGAAAATAAACCAAGAAGGGTCAAGAACTATTTCAAAAACCCTATTCAAAACTAGCAATACATACCAAAGAACAAATAATAAGAGTGTTGAATAAAGGAAAGGAGCATACTTATATAATACCTCATAAAGTTAAACCATATACCCTTACAGAAAGGCAACCACTTAAAATTGATTGGTATTGAGATAAAATACATGATATATTGTATAAACTATTGGATAATAGATGATAAAACTTCCTCCAAATTCTCAGTATCCAGCACATAGATTTGAAATGTTAAAAGGACAACACTATTGCACTTACCATAGTATAAAAGGGAACCATGATAATTCTTGTTTTTCTGTTAAGCAAAAGCTTACATAGTTGGTAGATAGGGAAATTATTTATTTTTAACAAGAAACATCTATATCTCTTTCCCCTACTTCTTCTAGTGGTTATTCTAAGAGGGTTGAGACATCCCATGTTACTCATTTTAAGGAACACATGGCCCAATTAACTTTGTAAAAGAAAACTGCTAGTAGAATTCATTCTCCTAATGTACCCTCTACCAACAATGATCTTTCCCACACTGATTCTACCAAAGACCCATTAGTTGATCAGGTTATTGATAGAGGGACACGTGGAGGGGGCATATATACATAATGAAAATGGATACCTAAATTGACACATATAAATTCATGGGGTATTTATACATATACAAAATATATCATGATAAAATAAATAAATTCCATTATCATGAGATCATTACAGTTAATATTTCTTATTTTCAACTAGGTTTCATTGCATAGAATGATTATTTAATTATAACTAAATTTTGAGTTTCATTAAATTGAAATATTTCATACTACCAAGTAGTTTATCATATCTAAATATTAGTTACATAAAACAAGTGCAAATAACGTATACACAATAAGAACTAAAAGTACATTTTCATGTGAAGGATACCAAATACAAAGTTACCAAAATACCATGATATAATATCTAATTATACTACACACCATATTAAGATATCAAGAGAATGTAGACATGTTCCTATTACTACTACTTCAAAAAACCTGCAAAGTATGACATATTATACAGTGACAAATATTGCTCATATATATGCTCCTTGGTAGTAACACCATTTTATTGCAGTAGGTTCCTAGTGGGGAGATACCTATGAGAATCCATTGGATGAGATCATGTGTTGATATTTTTTCCCAAAAATATCATAACATCAAATACCTTGAGGGAGACCCCCTAATTTTTTGAGAAAATCCCTTGAAATGCCCAAAAACCAACTTTCCCTTTGTATTAAAAAATTTAGAACTCTGGATGTAATTTGTAATTTGAAATTTTTTAAAAATTTCATCTCGAGATCCACCTCCCACAATACACTAACATCCCATAATTGGTGGAATCTAGAACTCAAGATGCAATTTGTAGTTTTACAAATTGTAAAGTTCTTCTTGAGCTCCACCTCACATGAAACACTAAATGAAAAAATCTAGAACTCAGAATGAAATTTGAAATTTGCAAAATTGTAAATTACATCCCGAGATTTAGATCCCACAAAACCAAATACCCCCTATGGGCTTCGAAACATAAACTAAAATTTGTAAAATTTCAAATTACATCCTAAGTTTTGCCTCCTGCCAACTACCCAAGCCACAAAATCCAAAACTCCAAGTGCAATTTACAATTTTGTAAAATTGTAAATTGCACATAGAGTTCCACCTTCTCATTTCTAAAGTGAGTCAAACTCCCAACCTTGTTGAAATGGGACTTATTATAAGCACCTCAAGGTTCTTCCACTAACCGCCATCGAGGGCATTAATTATAGAGATTTTCCTATTTAAATTTGTGACTTGAGAATTTTTACTCATTTGTTAAACTTTTCTAATCAAGATTTTGAGCTTTGACAATGACCCTACACCATGATTATGCCTTGATCCATGCATCAAGCCACATCTATAAGTATGACTCCACCATTGTGAATTGCATGGTATTCCCACAAACTTGTGATTTTTTGCCATTATTCCTACAATTAAAGATTGTTTTAATCCTTTTCATTTACATAAAAAGTTTAGTTACATTTTTGAATAAATTTCTTAGATGTTTGACATTTTAGGGCATGTCTGATTGTATATATAGGTTTACATTTTGTAAGATCATAGTGGATTATTATTTATCTATGAGTTTGTCATTTTATCCAAGTTTCCAAGTAAGTGAGGTCTAGGGTTTCTAGGGTAACTAATTTCCATTTTCATCATGAAAGCCTTAATATTTCCCCAAAGATATTCACATTCAAATCTAAGGCTTTACCAAAGATAAGAAAATATACCCCAACATATTCCTAGCAGTCCCAATGAATATTACCCAAAGATACCTCCAAGGTCCTTATAGATATTGGACCTGACTTAAACACCTCACTTTCCCATGGGTTTTACAATTTCTCCAAGCACCTATAATCCCTACAAGGTTTTAAGTCCCTACAAACATTGAACATATTCTAAAATCTTCCCATTCCTATAGGATATATACTTACTTATAACACTTCCTAGTTCTACAAAAACTACTATTTCTTAGAACACTTCTTAGTTCCATCAAGTTGACACTTGATTCAAACACCTACTAGTTTTGTTAAGAATTTTTATTTCACAGAGCACCTCCCATCTCCACCAAAGACTACACTTGATTCAACCTCCTACAAACTCCACCAGCTTCTATAGTTGATTTTACACAAGAATTAGCTCCATTTTTTATGTCTCTAAAAAATATGAAGTTCAAAGAAAAAGGTCATAGAGTGACTCTTAGCTTAGATTCAAACATAATAAAAATAATTGATACATATTTAGGTCACACTGACCTAGGGGTCTTTTGGACCCAGATTAATATAGAGTTTAAGAATGATTAGATCTAGGGTATTTATGACTCTAGACTTCCATAGGTAGTAGCTTTCCTTATGATGGTCTAAATCCTTGAGTTGGTGCTAACTCTAGCCCAACATTATGATCCTGATAGACAAGAGGTTGTAAATGAAAAAGGGGAAAAGATTTTGAATCTAGACCCCAACTTCATCAATTCAGTATTTATTACACCAAATTTTGAGAGTTATCTCAACATAACTCCAGAGACATCCCAATAATTATTTAAAGATAATAGAGATGGGTGTTAAAAGATGATAAGCAAACAATGGCTTAAATCCCCCAAGGCTACATCCATTATGTTGCCTAAGACCTTACATAGAATTGATTTCATAGATGAAGTTAGAGATATTATAATATTATTGCAAAGGATTACTAGTAGTCCTGATGCTAAGAGCTTCTAAGAGTGGATGTACTAGTACATCTGGGTCATCCAATAGAATGCCCAATACATACATTGGGCTTAGCTATTAGGGAAAAAGCTAAATTATCCATAAAGACTAGTCAAGACTTCTATATCAATATAGATATTAGGTCATTTAGCTAAAACAAAATTACCAATGGGTCTTATTACTTTAGAGGGCACCTTCAATTCTGATGATCAATTAAAGGCCAAAAAGAAGAATATTAAGGTTAATGAAGAAGACTATGAATTGGTGATCATTTTAGAAGGAAAATCATTAAAGATAAGAAAGGCATGCACTGATTCTAAAAATCAAGATTTTGTTGAATTATGTTGAGATTTTGGTGATAAATTCACTTGGAGTTATCATGATCTAAGAGGGTTTGATCCTAGCTTAGCCTAGAATATAATAGAATTGGATCCAAATACCAAGCTTGTCAAACAGAAGTAGAGACCTATTAATAAAAAAAATACAAACCCTGATGAAGAGTGAGATATCTACATTAATAGAAGCTAATATTATTTTCCCTATCAAATACTCATTTTGGGTTGCCAATTTGGTTCATGTAAGAAAGAAACATGGTGAAATTAGACTGTGTGGATTTTAGGGATTTGAATAAAGAATCTCTAAAGGATCATTATACTCTTCCCCCCATAGAACAAATTTCACAAACTGTATCAAGATCTACAAGGTTTTCTCTTTTGGATAGTTATTCAGGTTATAACCAAATCCTGGTGCAAGAATTAGACTAGTACAAAACTACCTTCACTACTAAATGGGGTACATATGCATAGAAAATATGCCATTTGGTTTAACTAATATTGGTGAAACATTTTATATAGCCATGGATATGGTAGAGGTCTGATAAATGAAATGATCCTACCATATATGGATGATATCATTGTTTACTCAAAGTATGTCGAGGCACATCTGTATCATCTTAGAATTTTTTTTGAAAGGTGTAGAGAATTTGGAGTTTCTTTAAACCTAAAAGGTACATTTTTGCAATCTACAAAGGGAAGTTATTAGGACATATAGTGTCAAATAAAGGTCTCATAATAGACCCAAAAAGAGTTAGTTCTATTTCTGCATTAGCACTACCAAGCCACAAAAAAGGGTTACAAAGTTTCCTTGGAAAAATAAATTTTGTGAGAAGATTTGTCCCAGATGTTTCCTCCCTGGCTAAACTCCTTACTACAATGTTTAATAAGGGTGCCATTTTCAGTTAGACACAGGAAGGAAGGGACATATTTGAAGCCATCAAATAAGCTATCCCTTAGGATCCTACCCTAGTCAACCCTAACTATGATAAATATTTTGTTTTTTATGCCTTTGGAGGGGAAGGTAACATCTTGGCTATTTTAAACAAATATAATAGAGAAAAATTGGAATAGCCAATATCTTTTTTCAATCAATCTTTGAAGGGATATGAGGAGAATTACAGTTTCATGGAGAATCAGGTATATGTCATAATTAAGGATCTTAAAAAATGTAGGCATATGCTCTCCAATAATAAAATTCATTTGATGGTCAGTCATTAAAGCATTAATTTTTTTTCAATCGAGAGATAAATAAAAAAAGAGTAGGATGGATTACCAAGGTCATGGAGTATGGTGTGGACATCAAAGTTACCAAGCTGGTGAGGGTAAAGGGTTTATGTGAATAGCTAGGTTTTGATATTAGATCTATTAAAACAACATCTGAAGTAGTATATAGTCAAAATGCACCTTAGCTAACCAACCCACCTATTTTTAATAGCTAGATCCAAACATGACCAAATTCCTGCAAAGTGAGAAGTATCTGTATGATCTTTAACATTCTAAGAAAAGGTTTTACAAACTCCAATCCCTTCCTTATGTACTTGTTGATGGAATATTGTTTAAAAAGGATTTGAATGGAGTTATATTAAGATGTATTAAGCATGATCAAGTTTTTAAGGTACTCAAAAAATTTCACAATGGCCCATCAAGAGGGCATTTCTCCACTATGACCATGGCCATAAAGATAATGGGGGTGGGTTATTATTAGCCTGAGTTATTCAAAGATGCCCATTAGTGGGTAAGAAACTATGAAAAATGTGCTTACTTCACTGATAAATAGAGATTAGTAGCATTCCCTCTTAGACCAATTCAAGCAGATCAACTGTTCGCTCAATGGGGATTGGATTTCATTGATATGATCAATCCACCATCGAGTGCAGGCCACAAATGAGTCCTCATAGAAACAAATTATTTCACATGATGGACTGAGGTGGTTACAATAAAATATGCCACAAAGGCATCCATTCCAAATTTCATGGATGGCATAGTATCAATATTTAGTGTACCTCACATCATTATCTTAGATAATGCTAAAGCATTTATGGGCATTCGGAGAGTGAATGGGCTATAAATCATAATGTGTACTTAAGTAATTCTTCTATTTATTACCCCCTAGGGTAATGTTTTGGCCGAATCAACCAATAATAACCTTATAAGAATTATCAAAAGAACAATGGAGGATAACTAAAAGACATGGCACACAAAGCTAAAATCATCACTGTGGTATGATAGGATTACTCCTAAGAGAACCATCGGTAACTCCCCCTTCATGTTGGTATATTAAAGAGAGGCAAGAGTCCTACTTTCAATTGAATTATCATCTCTATATCTCAATTACCAATTGGATTTAATTGACAATGATGAAATAAAAGTAAGGTTGGCTGAACTTATAGAACTGAAAGAGATCAAGAACCAATCAATGAAAGTATTGGAAGTAAATCATGCTCAAATAAATAATAATTTTGAAAAAAGGGCATATAAAAATAGATTCAATGAAGGAGACACGGTTCTCAAATGGGATACATACAAAGTTAAACTAGACAAGCACACCAACTTTGATGCAATATGGAGTGGTTCATACATTATAACTTGGTACAAAGGAGATAATACATTCTAACTATCTAAGCTTGATGGATCAAGACTACCAATCCTAGTCAATGGGATATACCTCAAAGCCTAATTTTGAGGTAGGAATTCATTCCAATTTTTTTTTTACATAATAGGGTTAGTTGTGTTTTCAAAATAAGTGCTTTTACACATGTCAACTCATTAGAAGTTTTTATTTCTTTATTTTTTTTATTTTTTCCAATTTTGTTTATCTATTTTACCTATTTTGTTCTTGTTTAGGCAAATCCCAATTTGTTCTTCACCAGGTTAAAGTTTGTTAAGCCAAATTGACTCCATGCCTAATGAACTAGAAGGCTACCAGATAAAAATTGATTAGTAGGCAATCATCCTATAGAGGTTACTAAAAACATTGATATTTTTACCCCAAAAATATCATAACATCAAATAACTTGAGGGATACCCCCTAATTTTTTGATAAAATCCCTTGAAATTCCCAAAAACCAACTTTCCCTTTGTATTGCAAAATCCATAACTCTAGATGCAATTTGCAATTTTCAAAATTGCAAATTGCATCTTGAGATCCACCTCCTGTAATATACTAACTTCCTATCATTGGTGGAATCCAAAACTCAAGATGTAATTTGCAATTTAAAAATTACTTCCTGAGCTCTGTCTCATATGAAGCATTAACTAGTAGATTATAGAACTCATAATGCAATTTGTAATTTTCAAAACTGCAAATTACATCTCAAGCTCTAGATCCTACAAAACCAAATACCCCCTATAGTATCCAAAACTCAAACTATAATTTTCAAAATTACAAAATTGCATCCTGAGTTCTACCTCTATTCAACTACCCAAGCCATGGAATCCAAAACTCCAAGTACAATTTGAAATTTTAAAAAATTCAAATTACACGTAGAGTTATGCCTTCCCATTTCTAAAGCGATTCAAACTCCCAACCTTGTAGACATGGGACTTATTTCATGCACCTCAAGGTTATACCACCAACCACCATTGAGGGCATTAATATAGGGATTTTAATTTTTAAATATGAGATTTGGGGATTTTTACTCATTTGTTTAACTTTTCTAATCAGTATTTTGAGCTCTGATAATGACCCTGCACCTCAACTTTACCAGCTTCTATAGTTGGTTTTATACAAGCATTAACTCTAGTTTCCATGTCTCTAAAAGAGATGAAGTTAAAATAAAAAGGCCCTAGAGTGACTCTTAGCTTAGATTCAAACATAATAGAAATAACTAATACATATTTAAGTCACATTGACCTAGGGGACTTATAGACCTAAATTAATACAAAGTTTAAGAATGATTAGATCTATGGTATTTATGAATCTAGACTTCCACAAGTAACATCTTTCCTTCTTATGATCTAAAACCCTGAGTTGGTGCTAACTCTAGCCCAAAATTATTATCTCGATAGATGAGAGGTTGTAAATGACAAAGGGGAAAATATTTTGAATCTAGACCTCGAATTCATCAATTTAGTATTTTTTATACTAGAGTTTGAGAGTTATCCCAGCATAACTCTAGAGACATCCTAATAATTCCTTAAAAATAACAGAGATGGGTGTTAGAAGATGATAAATAAACAATGGCTTAAAGCCCCTAAGGTTGCATCCACTAGGATTCCTAAGACCTTGTATAGGATTTATTTCATAGAAGAAGTTGGAGATATTATAATATTGCTACATAGGATTACTGGTAGTCTTGATGCCAAAAGATTCTAGGAGTGGATGTACCAATACATCTGGGTCATTCGAAAGAATACCTAATACATACACTAGGCTCAACTCATTAGTGATTCCCTTGAAAAGTAATTGATTGAGGTGTAAACAACTGTAGAGTTATTTATGACTTCTTACATCATATACATTTTAACCAAAGGGAGAACTTTCCCAGGCCTTAACATAGTACCTAAAGATATAAGTAGAGTATACAAACACTATCTTGACCTCGCATTAGAGGCTAGTAGACAATACTTTAGGAGAGTCAATGATGCCTTCATCTCTTACATCATTATCATGTTTGATCAGGAACTAGTGAGAATGAGACTCTCACAAGAAATAATTATAGAGATAACCAAATGGGGATCCAATTTCATTTAGTTCCCTAGTTATTCATATATCAAGGCTAATAGATTTAGTGGCTACCCATACACACTTCCAAGACATGTCAATGATAAATGGGCATTGATGCTGCTGGTCAGATAACTTGTTGAAACCCATAAACTTATATCCAATAGGCACAAATCAAAAATTCATTTCCCAATATCTATTGGTAGATACACATGCCCCTCCCTCCTCAAGGCCAAATGTGCTAAAGAAAAAATGTGCCAAATGACCCTAAGGACTTTTGAGTCTAGGCCTTATTATGATGTTTATGAAATATCACTTGCACACTAGGAGTTTCTACATACTTCCATGTTCCATATTTTGAAGATTATTGGGAGAACTTGGAGGATGAAGAGAGAGTTAAAATGAAGGATCATTCTCGAATGACCTTACAACAAATCAAGGATTATGATTTGGCACCAATCCCAAATGACTTGGTAGATGATGAATCCATAGTGGACACAAAATACTACCAATATATTATCACTTAATCCCTACCACTCGTTAGGTGGTCAGCTCCTAAATCTTTCTCCTTGATTGATAGAATAATAGGTGTGATCAATAGAATGACCAATTAGCTTAGGAATAAGGGAGTTCAAGTAAAAATGGATACAATAGGTGTCAGAGTAAATATTTTAAAGCTTAAATTAGAAGGATTTTATCCATTAAGGAAGGGTTCCAATGGGACAATAGGTGAACAAGTAGAAGGGCCAATGACCCATCAAAAGAAGAAGAATAAAACTAAGGCCAAAAATGGGAAATAAAGTAAAGAGGGGCTAGTAACAGATCAATTGATCAACCTCTCTTCAGGAGACACAACTACAATAGGAGCATCCACAAATTTTACCCCCATGATTGTAATGATAACATACCCTATTTCTATTGTTCACCCACTTACTATATACATTATTCCAGAAGCTCCAACACCTCCACCTCAGATCTCCACTCCCTCTCTCATTCATTCCACCTCAACTACCATAATAAGTCCATTAAAACTTGTGTAATTGATTCAAGTGGACACTCAAGGTCCCCCATTAATGGATTCTAAAGTTTCCACTCTACTTTCCCTTCCTCAAATTTCACTCCCTCCTTCCTTTTTAATTCAATTTTCCATTTCATTAATAATTTCTTCTTTTCTATCCCCATTGATTTCCAACACCACTCACCAGTACAAATCCACAAACTCAATCATCTTGAATTTAGTTCAAGTGGTCATCCCAACTCTTGGGATAAGTGCTTCATCTTCCTCATACCCTTTCATATTCTTTACCCTACCAACCCTAATTAGACCAACACATTTGACTGATTTAATGATTTGGATTCCACCCTTCCACCCATTCCTAAATTCAAAGCCCCTGTGTCTATTTCCTAAAAGTATCAATTCCATATTCCACTCCCCTAATAGACACAACTATCCACATTTCACCCACATCTTCCACTTCCATAGTTTCTATAACACCTTCAGTGGAGATAGGGAAAACATAAGTTCTTGGTGCAAATGTAGATTTGCAAACAACTGATGGAGATGGAATTTCACAAGCATCTCCTAAGCAACCAATGATAACATCTACTTAGGATTTTATAATTATCATAGTGTCTACCAGTGCAACAACATAAGCTATTGATTCTCAGGTGAACATGTCCACACAACAATATTCTACCCCTAGCTGGCTAGGACATACAATGGGGAAGAAGTGGAAACAAATGATTTCCCTAAGTACATTAGACTTTGGCCTATCAGAGGTAAAGAAGTCCAAATCTACTTCCCAAAAATTATCCAAAATACTTAGTGATGATAAAGGGGAAAGATATGTTGAGATTGCAGTCCCCCCATTGGATAAACTAAAGGAATATCTTATGGTGGGGGACTTTCATATTTCAAAGATCTACCTTGAATGACCAATGAGGGAGGGGTTAAAACATGATGTCCAATCTGGCATCAACTCCCTCTTTGAAAGAATAGATTATGATAAGGATACCAAAGATGAATTGAAAAATAATGTGGATCAATTTATAGATGTGTTAAATAAATTTATAGATCTCAATGGATCATTAGAGCAACTAGAGTCAACATAACTTGTCATCCAAATCCCAGATAAAATGACAATAGATGTAGTGACTGAGATTGCTAGTATGAGAGGGGATACCAAAGAAGGGTTAGAAGAACTAATTTATAAGGGAAATAAGGTTATTGCTATAATAATAGGCCATTGTGAAGTTATCAGAGAGATAAAGAATGTCATAAGAAAATAGGTAATTGAATATGAGGGAGAAATAAAAACCTTGAATCTATATTATTTGAAGTTGATAGTAGTAGATTTTATTAACATGGACATACTCCTTGTTGAAAAGATACTAAATAATGATGCAGAGAAAGAGGAGTTTCATAGATCATCTCAATTTTAGATAAGGATACTCATAGAAGCTACTCACAAGGCCAAGGTTGCACATGATAGGGCTATTGATATATTATATGACATTGAAGGAATAATGAGTATGTTATCATTCCAACCAATAGATGATGGAGATAACCTATTACCAGTAGAATAAGTTCATAGTAAGTTCAAGGAAGTAGTTGAAAAATAATCTATAAAGACTATAGTCTTCATTCTAAGTTTTATCCATCAATTTATCAAGTACCATAATGAACTAGATAAGATGAAAATAGAAATGTAGGGAATTAAGACTTTTAGGAGGGAATTGTTTGAAATAGTACCAGTTTGTGTAGCCTCCAACCTTTACTCCTTTGGACTAGATGAAGAAATGATACACTAATTTTTCGAGGCCTTTGATGCATATGTTGAAAATTTGTAGGCTAAGAAAGATAAGAAGACAGAGGAAGTTTTACAAATTAATTAGTCCTTTCCATTGAAACATTTTAATAAATTGAAATTTTATTTTCAAAGACATTGTAAAGATGTATATTATAAGATTGCAAATATATTTTATCGTTATTTTGAGAAAGAGACACATGCATTTTACACTTCATATTTTTGATGTTTTGAAAGTTTTAAAAAGCACAATTACAAATTACACTTTCTACTTTGACAAGTTATAATTGCTTAAAGTGTAAAAGCACGTATTAAAAATTGTAAATTCCATTTTGACAAAGTGACATGACTTGCAAGTTGTAAAAGTATCACTTGTAAATTTCAAGTTAGGGTTTTACAAAATGTAAATTTTTAAATTTATCTTTTGTTAAAATGTTGAGTTTCATTTTAGGTGCTGCTTTTTTGCATGAAGAGCCACTTCTAGCTACATGGAGAAGGAGAAGAATTGCATGAAGATCTTCCAGTTCCATCCATGACATTCCAAGATAAAGATCATGCCCAACTCTTGCATGATAATTTTTAAACCATTTTACCATGTCAAGGATGCTATAAATAGATATCATACCTCTTTTGTGTAGAGTTATAGATCTGCATGATTCTTTTTACTGGGTATTGAAGTTTTGATAACTGCATCTCACCCATGGGATATTTTTATATAAATATGGGTAGACCCCATGGCCCAATATATATTTTTTATATTAGTGATATATTTCTACTTTTTTAATGTATTGTCTACAAATTATAACCTTGAGAACATAAATAAATTGAAGATTTTCTTTTATTGTCTAAGAGATCCTTATGTATGCAGAGTTATTTGAGTATTTGTGGATGCTACAATTTTTATTTTAAGTCAAAATAAATTCATTTATGGTATTTTATATCCTTATGAAATATTTTTTATTGAAAAATAAATCAATCTTGTCCCTTCTATGAAAAATAGTAAATATTGCCTTTTATTTCCCATTTGCATGAGTTTGTGCTAAAACAAAATTTCAATCTATTTTCTATTCTATTATATTTTTCAAGAAAGCATTAAAATACACTAAAATATTTGGTGCAATTACCATTTTCAGTTTTGTAAGTTTTATTCTCTATCTCTTTTCTGAGTCAAATCCTAGTTTAGGATCAAGAACACTAAAGGAGTGGAATTTATATAAAACTAACATTCTATCAATTATACTAAATTTAGTGAAAGGAAGTTGGCCTACTCTAGAGGTTAACCTTAATTTTATAAAGTCTCATAGCTTGGAGGTTTTCTCACTGTTTCATTAGGTATTGCATAATGAGCTATTACACATCAAGGAATGGGTGCAAAACCTATGTGATAACAATATGATAGTTCTTTCTTTCCACATATTTCAAAAATACCCCCAAAAATTAAAATATTCAAGAATCCAAAAATAATTTTAACATTCACATATTCTATTAGTTCCTTGGCATATATGTTGTTAGTCCATGTTAGTAGATGGTATATCAGTATTTACTATATATACATGTGTTTGACGCATCTTTTGAGTGTGATTCAAGCATACATAGATACATGATCTATACACTTTTGGATATTTGACTTTACCTCTACTCATGTCATTAAGATATTGGAGGCATCTACCTATATGATCATGATACATATAGGTTATACCATTATATGATTATTTTTCTATTATCATGTTTGATCTCATATATGTACTTACACATGTCTCTATCCATGCTCATTTATTTCATAGTGTACTTGATATGCTATTTACTTGACATT